>JASDQU010242391.1:27391-38412 GCA_032191745.1 Picea mariana | reverse complement strand
TAGGCCCAGTAAGACAAAGAAAACAAAGCAGACAAAGAAGGATGAGGAAATCCAATATGAAGAAAGTAGATTTCTCTGGTGTAATGGATGTCATCCTTACAAATCTACTTTCTTCATATTGGATTTCCTCATCCTTCTTTGTCTGCTTTGTTTTCTTTGTCTTACTGGGCCTAGGTGTATTCTGCGCAGCTTCTGGGATATCAATGTCAAACATTTATGCAGGGTTGGCTAAAACAAGGAGGTCCACTAACCATTCCTTGGTGATCTCCTCTAGGTCGTCTTCTGTCAGCTTATAATACGACTGAAGTTGTTCCTTGTTCTCATCAGCGCGCGCTGTAATGTATATAAAGTGGCGGTCTACACTAAACTTTATCAAAGGTTGAAACCTATGTAAAGTATTCAGGGTCATGCATGGCTCGAACTGGATGGCGAGCTTCAACTGGGTGTAGTAGGTATGAAATACGACATTGGACTTCCACTACTTGTTCACGTCATTCAAGTACCACAGTGTACTGAACTTCACAGCCAGTGGTTCAAAGGGGTCAATGTCGGGGAAGGTTGCACCTTCTGGTAGATCCAATGCAACGAAATCTATAAGTATCAAAAGCCAGCTAAAATGAAATTCATGCCCCTGATCCTGGGCTTCTCTGCAATCAATCTCTAGTTGATCCACCAGGTACTTCGCCCAGTTCATCTGTAGTCCCTCGACGCACTTCCTTGCGAGGTCAACTACAAAGCCGGATACTTGCGTGGGTCGATTCTTGCGTACCAACTTCCCTGTGATCAGTTGACAGGTGAGGCACACTGCACCACTTTCAATAGAGTTCACCTTGTAACCCTGCACTCCTTTTTCAACATCCCCATAGGCTTCTTTGATCTTCTGAGAAGGAGCGTGGTCTACGGTCTTTCTAGGATAGTAATCTTGGGGATCAGGGCCCTGCATGCTAAGCCTAGTGATCCAGTTGATCAACATTGGATCAACTGTTATGTGACAGTTCAACCATAAGTATCCTCCATGGTAACTTGTGAGCAGCAGCTTCACATAAGTATTCACCTCCTGGTGTCTACCGAAGTGCGGTGTCTTCATAACATTGAGCAGAGTGGACTGTGTGAGGTTCATCGTCCATTGCTGAGGGACGATCTTCAAATTCTTTCCCTTGGTTCTAGTTAAGTACTTGTATGGGGCAAGCATGTTGTAAACTTTACGATCACCTAGGTTGAAGTCACTAAACTTCAACATTGTGATCTTGTCATGATCTGCGTGGACTGTGTGTACTCCTTTCAGCAGGTACGCAGTGACTAGAGTGTACTCAAAGTCTCTAGGCACACTGTCTATGTTGATCGCACTGCTCAAAGGTGGGATGTAAGCAGGTAGGATGGATGGAACCAACTTCACGCTGGCTATGTTGTCTTTATGTTTGGTTCTTCTTTCTGCATCAGCTCGGGATGTTCCTGCTCGAGTAGTCAAAAGGGAAGCTTGCACTCCTCTCGTCGATGATGCCTGTAAGCCTATAGACAATCCTCGTTTCGACATGACTCTCTCAGCTCTGAGGCTAGTGAGTACCTCTCTTACAGATTCTTCAGCTGCGCTAAATTCATTGTACATATACGCTCAGGACCAATAGCTCAGGTTCTCATAGTAACATAGGTAGAGAGTAAGGGAGGAGTAATCACTGTTCATAATTCAGGTAATCTGCGGGCTCAAATTCATGATTTAGAAAAAGTGTCTTCCATGCATGGCACGATGGATTAAGTAAGTAACGCTGTAACAGATCGTTTGCAATGAATATGGGGCTTCCTTAACTCTGGTTCTGTCCCTTATGGCATGGTCTAATGGTCTAGTGATGAGCCATCAATGCTTTTTGATCCATTCGAAGCTGCAGTCGAACGGATATATCGGCCTCCAATGGCTATATTTCTTCACCATGGCAAAGTGACCTACGTCGTTGTTCTGATATCCTGACGAAGCTCCAATTTTTCAAAGTTTCCTTCGAAGAGGTCCCCTCTGTAACCCTCTGTAGTCTGTCAATATGAGCTCTCTTTTTACTTAGCTTTCTAGCTTTCTTTCCCGTGAGCTTCATCTCGGCAGTTCTTTTCTCGTTCTGATTCTTATTTTCCTTGGGCATAATCACTTCACGTTGTTGAGGTTCTTTCCCACGACTCGGGAGAACTACTTCATCTGTATCTGGTACAGATACTTCAATCTTCTGTGAGTCCTCTAATGCTCTTGCAACTTTGATATCTGGGCTCCGGTGTCAAATAACTTCGATTTGTTCTCATGTTCTTCGATCAACTGCGCGATCCTTCTGGTCATGAAATCTTTTAGCTCTTGTCTTTGTTGTTGTAATACCTTTTCTTATTCCTTCTTTCTAGCTTGATCTCTCTCAATCCAAGGTTTTCCAAGTAACATAGTCAACGGGGCGGTGTCCTCAATAAACTTGATAATCACAAAATCTTCCTCTGTCGAAGTTCCATTGACTATCATAGGTATTTGAGCGAGTTTTCCACATAACATTATCAATTTTCCTCTGAATAGTCCTATTCCTCCCAGTGAAGGAATCATGGTGGGCTTCCCTATAACTTCTCAAGTTCTTTATGGCATGATGTTCACTGGCGTTTCTTCGTCGAGAATATAGTCAATGTCGAAGTCCCCTAGTCTTGCTTCAACTTGTTCCTTTTCCTTGAATATCTCTAGTAATCAGACATCTTTATGTTCCTTCAGGGTTTCTTTCATCTGTATCAATACTTTCTCTGATTCTTTCTGGGGTTCTGCTATTTCTGGGGCTAGGTTTTCTTCATCCAGATTCATCTTTTCAAACTTAGCAATCATTCTAGGGCAATCCAATACTTCATGATCCAAAGCTTTGCAACAGAGACAACTAGATTTTCTACCAGGGCATTCCTTAGCTAGATGGACTGGTTTTCTGCAACTGTAACATAGGGTCAATCCTCTCTTTCTCTTAAATGAACCCCAACTTCTTCTGTACTGCGCACCAGGATCATGATAGCTAGCCTACAAAAAATTCTTTCTAGGATCTTGCATCCATTTTTCAGTCCAAACATTCTTTCTATGCATAGGTATAACATATCTATCATTATTCTTATCAGGTCTATTCATATCAAACTTTCTTTCATCTATCAAAGCCCTAGTTTTCAAGCTAGGACAAAATCTATCAAACATACCTAGATCCATACTCTAGAAACAAAAAAATTTCACTTATCTTACTTCTACAGAGCACAAAGCTTCCAGATCTAAGAACTTTTAAGTATTCTTACCTTTATTAGAGCACAGGGCTTACAGATCTTACCTCTTTTCTGTAGATCTGGCCTCTTTCTTTCAAAAATTTCCACTTTTTACTTTTCTCAGAGCATAGAGCATTCAGATCTCACTTCTTTTCTTCAAATCTGATCTTCCTTTCTTCAGATTTGACCTTATTCCTGGCACAAAGCTTCACAAGTCGAGTAAAAAGTTGCACACTAAGGCAACAGATCTACGCACAGAGATTTATTTCGCACAAAGTTTCTTCTTCCTCGGTTCCCACTAATCACAGTTTCAGGTCCCAGCAACGGAACCATTTGTTGGCACAGGGGCAGACCGAGGGTTCAATGCTCAAGAGCACACCAACAAAGCCCTAACTACCGGCCCTTTCGATAACACCTGTGAAGCAGATGAAGTCTCACCCGAGGTAGAGGTAGGGGTGGTTGCAAGACTCAGGTGTCTACAACCTTAGCTAGGACACAGATCTGTGATCATACAGCTTACTAGAGCACTTAGTACCATTAGTTCCTCAAGATACATTCAATAACCACTTCACTTATAAGACAGATCTTCGCAACATTCACACTAATCTATAGTATTCAAGCACTTAGCAACAGTAAAATAGGTCAAATCCATTAGATCAGCACTAAGCCTCTTTATACATATCATATTTAGCATTCATACACATCTAAGAGCACAAATCATAAGCATATCTTCCTACAAATATCAAAGCACTTAGCAGAAGAAGAAGTAAACACATTGAACCAAAGCACAAAGCATCACACACAGATTTACATGGTTCACCCCCACCCTAGGGCTACATCCACCAACTCTTCTTCTTATTATCTCGGTCAAGCAGTTACAGCACAGAGCCTCAACAATCCTTACTCCACACAGGACATAAGATCTGTGCAGCTCACTATATCCTTCTTCCTTGTGCTTCAGCACAAATCCTTTCACAACCTCCTACAACAACTTGCACTTAGCTCTGCAAGCCTCTTACAATCATGCACAGAGCATTTACAATCAACATCCGATCACACAGATCTAACTACTAGCACTAAGCCATAGGCTCTCTTCTACCTCGCCTAGACATCTATTTATACATACAAAAGTGGGCCTAAGCATGGGTAAACCCATGGGCCGACATCCCTTTCCCATTACATTAACCCAAACCCTAAAAAGGGGCCCAAAAGTGGACTGAGATCCCATGATCTCTGCTTCACCTGGCGCTCCATCTTTGACAGGTTGTCAAGGTCCCAAAAATGGTCAAATATGACCAAGTGTTCCGCAAAACTTGGTCAAGGGCCAACATTATTATTAAGCTCAATAACTAGAGAATAAAGTATTCTTGAACCTTGATTGAGTAGGTAGTGTAATAGCTCAATTGTTGTATTATAGGTGATGTTGTTTGTATTGTCACTATTGAACTTGGGTGATTGGGTAACAAAATAGCTCTAACTGATTATCTTATTATTGATGAAAAAATGTTTTTGTTCTTACTAGTAGTAATGGAAATTGAGTTTTTGTAATTTTTAAATCAATCATACAAAAAAAAATAAAAAAATACACAAGAATAGTTATATTTGTATTGTGGGTTTAATGGTTAAAAACATGTGTTTCCTCTCAGGATGTCATATGTTCAAATCCAGAGGAAGGCAGGGTATGTATACTTTCATAGACTTTAGCAGTAAAATCATTGCGCAGAGGGGGACACTTGTCCCACAAACAATGGGGTGTCATACACCAATTTGGTGTCTGGCTTGGTTGTAAACTTAAAAATATATTATTATTATTATTATGCTATAGTCTAACTATCCATATTGATAATACAAAATTAAAACATTATTTTAGTCTTTTTCTCTTCAAAATTTGTCAATGAGAGTTTTATGTTGACTTTTGTGTAAATTGTCTTTAAATATCTATGGCTATTGTTTTCAATGCATCTTGAATATTGTGACACAAATTGTCCTAACCAAAAAGAAAATCTACAAACCATGATAGCATTTATAAATTAAAAGGGAGCATGCCCATTGTGTGTTTCCTTATTGCTATCGACCTGGGATGTCTAGACTCCAAGTCAAGACTTATTTGCATGGGTTGATTCCTCCTACACTATATCTTCTTCCCTATTTGGCATATGTTCTAATCCATCGGATCCCATAGAGTATGATGGAGGGTCCATTGGTTGAATTTCTTCCACACTTATGCTTTTTATCATTTTCTAGCTTCTCTCTTTCATCTTGCATCCCTCTAATTATCTCTTCTATTTCATCCAACCATTGAGAGTTACTTTATCTTATAATCTTTATTCTAATATTCTTATTCTTAATGGATTGAACCTGAGAATTTTTACATGATATCTACATTTGAAAAGCCTATAGTTCCAACTCATTCCTTCTCTTCCATTCTCTTCAACACCCTTCCCATTTCCTCATGCATAAGGAAAGGAAACCCATAATCTCTCCTAAATACCTCTCACATCTCGTAATTCTCCTTCACATATCCACATTTTTGCAAAGGGTGCATATGTTTTGCATATTAACTGTAACATGTCGCTCTTGCGAGCACATGTTATCAACTTATTCTTTGTGGACACTTGCATGCAAGTGATCCAATTATAGTACATGGTTATATATTTTTCTTATCGATTTTATGATGATGTTGATGTTGTGATTTAATGTTATTTGATATATATGTATTGACAAATGTTATTAACAAGTTTTCCTGGGTGTGTAGGACACTTGACAGATTGTGGATGTCGATGGGATCAATGGACCTCCTTGGACTCTGGATTGAGTCAGGGAGTGGATAGTATTGGTCTGAGTGTTTCATTTATGCATATGTGACATATGATCGATTATAGTATGATTTTGTATATGGATCATTGATAGTGTTTCGTTGATGGATGCAGGCTTACGATTGCTTGATAATTTGACTCACATAAGGAGTAAAGGGGCCATGCACAGAGACCATATATTGAGGGAGAGGTGTGGCAGCGTCCCTATCATAGCCTACTAGCACTCCCAACGTGGCTCAAATTGTAGGTTAATGATTACCTATTTCAATAGGTCCACAATTTCGTGAAGGCAGACCGAGACAGTTGCTCATGAAGTTATAAGGGGCATGCAATAAGGAGGCTCATTATTCCTTAGAATCCCTTAGTCTCTCACAGGGTCACCTGATTGAAGTGATGACTCCAAGGGTTGGACAACTACTAAAACCAATAAAAAGGCAAGTGGCACCCTTGGAGCACGGGAGTGCGTCTTGAAGGGCACGTCGCGTAATATAAAAAGAAACTTGAGTCAATGAATCTAGATGACCTAGAAAACAATAAATTAAATTGAGATTGTCGGATTTAAAATAATTAATTAATGAGTGAATTATTAATTATAAATCCCCGTAAAAGTCTAAGCCTATTCTAGATTTTAAGCCTAAGTCTAAGTTTTTGTAAGGAGGATAAACTAAAATTATTAACTAAATCAAAATAGGAATGAGGTAAATCAATTTAAGAAATTGAGAAAAATGAAATAAGTCTAAAGAATTAATATAATACACATGTGTGCAAGAAATATAGAAAGGGGATTTTTAAAATAAGAAATAAAGAAACATGAAAGAATGTGTACGCATAGAAGGGTATCTAGAGTCTAGTTTACACTAGTTTGACTAGGAGAGGACTCCTATTTTAACTCAACTCGAATTTAGTAAGGTGTCAATCATTAAATGGGAATATGGGGAATAAAGAGACAACTAGGAGTGATTTAAGGAATGAATTTAGGAAAGGTGAGGAAAATTGACTTTTAATTGAAATAAAATATGGAATTTTCTTGTGCAACTTATGGAGAGGGTGACAAGTGTAAGGGGGAAATAATTCTAATTTATTTAATTAAAAGTGAATTAAATGTGCAAGTGGGGATGTTTCATTAAGGAAAATCCTATAAAGAAAATGATCTAGAGGGGAAAAGGATCACATTGGGTTATTAGTAAAGTTATGATGTCGAATTATTCTTGATTGGTTTTACTTGTGAGAGTTGGGATACCTAGCTTGGGATAGAGTGGTGGCTCTACCTTGTGAGGCAAGCTAGGAGCTAGAGGATTCTGGTTTTTTGTGTGTGGCCCCTTTGTGGCTCGGGGGGCTAAGGGGGAAGAATAGTACCCCTAACGTTGGCTGGGAAGTACTGGTGAATTCTCAACAATTAGCAAGCGGGAGGTCAGAGGGAACGTTAGTTTCCAAGGATCGTCGCCAACCCATCTTCGTCGTCGGTTATGGTATTTTATGGAATTTGTAATTGCATTGATTTTTATTGTTTATTCTAGTTGTTATAATTTGTTGTAGACTGTGTAGAATCTTGAAATTGTATAGACCGGCTCCTTGAGGGCTTATCAGATATGAAAGAGAGATTGTATAATCAATGTTTTTCCATTGCATAACATGTTGAAAAGTTTATGATTGAATAGACCAGCTCTTGATGTTTTCGTAAAATCTAGAAGTGGATTCCTAATGATTACACTCTCATTGTCTTCTCAACGAAATAAATAGAAAATTTGTGCCAAGTTTTGCTCTTCCCCCAAATCCAAATAGATTTCTGTAAAAAATCTCATTGAGCATAGTCTGCGCACTTATAAGTAATCATCATTGCCTTTCAAATTGAATCGAGCATCAATGTAATTAATGTAGGAACTTTGATCTCTGTAGTCTAGTTGAAATATGGCAATGAAATTTTCCTTTGAATTGCACCCTCCCATTGCTCAATTATTGGGCAGCATTTAGGCTTGCTAATGTGCCCTCTCATTGCGCACTACTTGACAGTATTCAAGCTTGCAATGCGTCCTTCCCATTGCTCAATCCTAACAGAAATTTGGGCTTGCAAGTGAACCCTTCCCATCACTCAAATATTAGCAGTACTCGGGCTTGCAATGTGCCCTTCCCATCGCTCAATCCTGATAGAAATTTGGGCTTGAAAGTGCGCCCTTCCCATCGCTCAAATCATGACTGAATTTAAGCTTTCTAGTGCACCCATCCCATTGCTCAATCCTTGACAGAAATGGGCTTGCTAGTGCGCCCTCTCTTTGCTCACTTCTTTGAAAGAAATTTGGGTTTCCTGGTGTGCCCTCTCTGTGCTCGCTTCTTTGACAGAAAGTCGGGTTTCCTAGTGCACCCTATCTTGCTCACTTCTTGACAAGAAATTCGGGCTTGCCTGGTGCGCCCTCTCTTGCTCACTTCTTGACAAGAAATTTGGGCTTGGCTGGTGCGCCCTCTCCTTGCTCATTCCTTGACAAAATTGGGTTGCTTGGTGCGCCCTCTCATTGATCAAATCTTGAAAGAATTCGTCTTTCCTGGTGCACCCTCTCATCTCTCAAATCTTGATAGAAATTCGGGTTGCTAGCGCGCCCTCTCGTCACTCAAACCTTGACATAATTCGGGTTGCTAGCGCACCCTCTCATTCCTCACTCTCTTTTATACAAGGCATGTATAGCGTGTGAAAATTTTGATTTCGAATTTGATCTCTTGGGTTCTGTGGTTGGGACTTTAAAAGATAAGGGTTGAATATTGATACTTCATGTTTATGCGATCATTTAGCTTCATTTATAGATTAATGTACAGGTGTAAGTCTCATGGGGTGTAATGTGATGCTACCCCTTCTTATAAATTTTAATGATTATGCATTACATAGAAGCTTGCGTTGGTATGCATGGTGCCAAGAAGATTCAATCTTCTCATGACTCGGGAATGGAAACGAAACCCCAGCTAAATCTTATGAAGGCTAGTCTAGTTCTCGTACGTATTAACATAGAATGGGTTTTTCTTTAGAATTATATGGAGTTCATTATAGTATATAAGTTATTTTATTGATGGATAAGTTGGGCCCTTCTCAAGACCCTCAACATGGATGTGCAATAGTGGTTGTTGATATGTTTATTCATAAATTTTATAGTCCATAAAGGGATGCTAAGTAGTTGAATCCTGATTTTTATCATTTTTAGGATTGAATTCCCATTAGTCTTTATTAATGGGTGTATAAATTAGTTGATTCCTTATTCTAACATTAGAATTTTATTTCATATAAGTCCTCCCCTTTGGCATAGGTAAGGAAGTTGATTGCCTAGTCTATTGCTATTATGAATGGTTTTATTAGTTTTATATAATGGATTCTTAATGTAAAACGTGTTGATTAACGTATTTTTTAAAGAAGATGAATTTTATTATGGGTTCTCATAACGAATTTGTAAATTACAACCCTTCCTTACATACACCTAGAAGTTATCCAAACGAGATGTACAGTTAAGCTACATGTAATCAAGATTGTATTTACGCTCTTGAATTATTATTCTTATCAAATGTTCTTTTCTCATTTATACTCATGGTTGCTTGAAAATGATAAGTATAATAGAATATTTGGTTGCACCATGAAAATAATGTTGATGTATGATCGATTAAGTAACTATATTACTCTTGCGCCATGAAAATAATGTGGATGTATGATTGATTAAGTAACTAGACTACTCTTGCGCCATGAAAATAATGTTGATGTTTGTTTGATTAACTAACTAGCTTACTCTTGCGCCATTGAAATAATGTTGATGTATGACTAATATTCTAGTCTGGAGTTATGAGATGTGATTGATTAAGGGATTTAGACACCTCCTTGTTCCTCATAACGGTCGCTAGCCCTAAGACCTTAAATGGTCAAAATAAATTGGATGAATCATGGGCTTGAGCATTGCTTATCTGTCCTGGAGGTCCTAACCATGCAGAATAGGTTGGGTGGGTAGTTCTTTATTACTCAATGGCATGGTTGATCATTTGTTAGTATTTTTCTTCAGTTGAACGTGATGTGTTGAATTGTGTCGCTCCTTATGTTTATGTGTTGATTATGTGTCGTTATTATTTATGTTAATGCATTAATTGTGTCGTTATTAAATTATGATGATGTGTCGCTTGTGATGCTATTAATTATGTTGTGACAATTTTAAATTCTCCTAATGCGAAGAAAAAAAAAATCCTTTGTACATCAGTAGTGTTGTCGTAACGGATGGGGCATTACATTAACTCCCCCCCACCCCCCACCCTTGTATGAGGGTGGGGGTGGGGGGAGTTAATATGAAAAACATGTGCAACTATTGGAATGAGTATGAGGATTATTCTTCTTTGCAAGACTTATGTAATACAACCAATGAACTCATGTAGCATAGAGTCGAGAACAGACAAGAGGTTTCCCAATCTCTGTCAAAATAATTGTTCTCAAGCTAAGAAGCAACACCAATCCATTTAATAACAACCATATCCAAACATAACAAAGAGATATCACACATCTTGTCACATTTCCCATCCTCACAAGGATATTTATTTGACATTGTTTTGAAGTGATGTGAATGAGTACTCTTTCTATGGGGGAGTTAAAGACCTCTAACTACACCAGCATTCATTGCTACCACTTGTCTCAATGGCTCAACCCCGTTATTAATATGAATTAGATTGTGAAATTTCATGGGAGGTGGAAAAGTTCCAAAGCACCCCCCCACATTTTTCCTCATTATTCCTTTATTTAAATTTACCACTTTGTTTACATGATTATTAGTTGAGGCATTGAATGTCTTAAAAACCTAACGATAGTTTATGGATTCGAATAGTTGACTCAACATCAACAAACATTATTAAAGAATCAATATCTTTGTTTTATTATTGATTGTCTCACCTAATCTCTAAACATAAGTAATTTCCTAATTTCCTTTAAGATCAAGGATGATCTCTCTCTCTCTC
>JASDQU010242390.1:70018-84257 GCA_032191745.1 Picea mariana | reverse complement strand
TGACAAATTCACTTTCCTTCATCTCATTATTCCACAATCAAGCATGGTTTCTCTTACTCCACAAAGCGTCTTCCCGTGAGGGATTTCACCATAAGGGGACCACTTTGGAGTTCATCCATATTTACTTCTTATCAACCATGACAAAACAATAATGAGTCGTATTTACATCAAACACTATTGGGTCCATTACCCAAACCTTTGTGCTATGGGTCTTTCTTTAAGGGTTGACATCAATGACAACCAACCTTAATCAACAAAGAGCACTACTACATCTGATGGTCTCTCGGATGATCAGATAATTGATCTGCTCTTGTCTCTGTTGGTTGCTGGATATGAGACAACATCCACCATAATGACCTTGGCTGTCAATTTTATCATTGATATATTGTATTTTCGCTGATATATTAGGTGTTTTTTGGTCTTGTAGGAAGTTGTTCCAGGCATTTTCAACTATAGCTTCCTTAGAGGGCATAAACTATATCAAAACAGGGAAGTTGGTTTCATTATCATAGCAACAGTTGGTCGATTGCAATAAAGAGAATGCGGGTTGCAATGGAGGGCTTATGGACTACACCTTCCAATATATAATAAATAAAGGTCGTTTATGTGACGTTTCGATTAGTTATCAAGGTGTTTCACATGCCGAGAGAAGAGGGTCTATTTCGAACACTTTTTCACAGTGGCACAATAACTCCTCCTCCTCTTGCAGACGAAAATGCCAACGTATTGGCATACATCATTTCAAATACTTTATGAGCGTTCAATCAAGTTTCAGTGATTTTTTTTTCCGATAGGGTTTTTGAAGCTTTAAAAAAATGACAGTGAGGTTTGATTCTAAAGATAAATATATGATCCCAGTTTTTATACAATTTTTATATAAAACACTTGGTGTGCATCTGCAAAACTCAATTTTTTTTGGCAAATATATCTACGAGACGATTTCCTAAAGAGATATATGGCTTATGCCCAACTTCAACCATATCTGCATACACTTTCTTCCTCTCAATCAAAGCATTTGAGTTTATACACAAATGCAAGATTTTGTTACACATATCGGGATTTACCCAAATGCCTCATTGACACATTTTATTTAAGGTATCCATTGCCTCCTTCACTCTTTTCACTTTACACATAGTACATTTCCTCATTCAGGTGCTCATCTTCACCCTTGTTGTTAGTGAAGTAATCCACTTTCCCTGGTTCACTTTTTATGGATTGTGTTGCTTGAGCAGAAATAAAAAAACATAAAGAAATTTAATAACTCAATCCAATTTTCTAAATGCACTTAACGATCTTTGTAATAGAGTTTTTGGCTTTGTAACAAACATAACAATCTAGTGCATGAATTCAATGAGAGTGTTCTAATAAACATGATTTGTTGCAAAACATTTGAAGGATCACATCTAACAATTCTTTGATGTAGTCACAAAGGAAGAAGAATGCTTTGATATGCCTATGGGAATGAAATGATATAGTGTCTTAAAAATTGCTTGACCAACAGTCTTCCTTACTTATGATCTTGTGCAAACCCGATTCAACAAAAGTGATAAATAATCACCTTTTACAATCCATCTGTCTCTGTCCCTAGCAGCTTAGTGTTCTTGTACATTCTCACTGCATCATCTTTTTTAAGGTTGAGATACTTTATTTCATAAATGAGATTTTCCATGACCAACTCACTGTTGACAATTGCAAAAAAGGCTCCCATTGTATTATAGTTGATCTAGAAGTGGTCCTTTTCTAGGTTGAGCCCCAACCTCCCGACTAGAAATTCATAGTGTTGCACCAACAATCTTCTCGGAGTGATGAGAAGTTCAACGACATCTTAGAGCATCAAAGTTTTAATGTTGAAACAACCAAAAGAAGATATTTTGAAACCATTAACATTATTGTTGAGACGTGCTAAGCATGCAATTGTTAATATTGTGATAGAACCACGAAGCATAACCTCAGAAATCGGGTGACATCTGTAAACATATTAAAATCCTCAACATGTCATTTCCATTAATGAGTGGTGGTGATTATATTTTCATTTAAATGAATCTTGGCCACTCACTTCTTTTTGTGATTAAAAAAAACATCATTATTCAAAGACTTCTATTTTGTGATTAAAAAAAAGGTAGGGTAAATGGTAGGGTACATAGGCATTAAATAATCCTTTTTTTTTAAATAATCATTATTCAGTCACTTAGAAACTAAACTAATTGAGATCTAAATTAAATGTAAAAATCAAAATTGAAAAAAAACTAGTGAAATAATTTTTAAGTGACAAGAGGTGTATTTTCCAACAAATTAAGATCTCAAGTGAGAAGAGGTGTATTTTCCAACCAATTAATATCTCAAGTGACAAGAGGTGTATTTTGCAACAAACTAAAAAAATCTCTACACAATGTAATGCACAATGTAATGTAATATAAAGTTGAAAATTATTGTTTACAAAAGCAATGACTTCCATGTAATTACCCTTAGTAATTCAATGAATTCTACAAGAACAAAACAATGAAGAGAGAACTAACATTAAAACATAAACTTCAATAAAGTCCCCCACCAAAGTCATGTTTCACTCATTTCCTAGTATTTCTTATAGGCATTTTAGTATAGTATTTATTTCTATATTTTTATGCTATAAAAGTCTTCAATCCAATAGCAGTAAGAGGCTCACTAGTAAAATTCAGAAATAAAAAAATGATTGTTTACTTTTCTATGTATAACATTATGGCTTAAGGTCAACACTTAGAATGAGTAAGAAATGGTCACAAAGTCAATCTCTATGGAGCCATTGCATGCATGGAGTCTGGACAATGCATAAGATAAGAACTGAACCAAGGAACATAATTCTAATTATTGATATTGTCAATAGTTGCTAACACTTGGATATGTCCAATTTTACTTGAACATTTAAAGACATGGAGTAGGCACTATCACCTCTCTTTTGTTTTTAGACTTTGCATAAATAATACATTATTACAAATTTCACTTATTTCGTGATTAGTTTAGGTATTGCATTAAACTATATATAATCAATACATTAAGCTTCTTTGTTTGTTTTTAACAAAGTCTTATGCTAAATGTTTTTTAGTGAACAATACTAAAGGTTTTTACTTGTTTTTTAGTGAACAATACTAAAGGTTTTTACTTGTTTTTTCTTTCTTCTTGTCATTGTCATGTTGCATAAACATTAATGCTATTTTTATTTATTATATGTATTATTTAATTATTATCTTTTGATAAAAACTATTCATTACTTGTGCATTTAGTTATATTAAATTTCATTGTTCAACATGTATTTCCCAACTAAGTGGGTAGGTTGGGTTGCCATGCAACCCTTGTTTTATTAATGATTTAGGTAAAGATATGATAAAACAAAATTGTCAAAATTTAGTAAGATTGTTTAGAGATGTTGTCTCCAAAAGTATTTACATTTTTTGAATAAAAATATTGTCAGGGGTGTATTTTACAATTTAATCTGAGGAAGAAATATAATATAATAAATGTTTCCACTATTTTTTTTTTACAACCATATATGTTCTAAAAGAATTAACTATAGAAAAATTATATGTTATATAAAGTTATAGCCCAGATTTAGACATAGTTTATTATGTCTAGGGACAACATTACCCAATATTTTTTAGTGGATATTTCTACAAAATAAACCAGAAAAAATAATAACCTCGCAAAACATAAAAATTAATACAATGCATGTTTACTAGTCACTTTTTGGAATGGTGCAATGTTTGGTTTCAAAGTTGGTTTATTAATTTCCATTACATCTTTAAGTTCATGTCGTGTTTCTTTTTCATTCAGTTTTCCACAATATAAATTTAGAGATCAATTTCTATTACATCATCAAGTTGATGCATTGTTTCTTTTTCATTTAGTTTTTCACAATTTGAATTCACAGATTGGATGGATGTCTCTAATTGGTAACCCTTGTTCATATTAATCAACATGTTCCTAAGCATATTACATTTGGCTTCTAGGGCTACTCTTTGATGCATCTCTTGTACAAGTGTATGTTGTTCATTCTCATACAGTTTTGTAGTTGTAAAAATTGAAGTTGCATTGGTCTCAATAGATTCTTCATAGTTCTTTAACACCCTCATAATCTCTCTCAGTTCTCAGTAATTCTCAGTAATCCATGGTGAGAGAACGACAAAGAACCTATCCACCCAAGTAAACACCACTATGAATTTCCAAAGAAGGAAAATAAGGTTTAAAAGCACCCAACCAAAGAAAGTTCTTTAACACCCTCTTAATCTCTCTCAATTCTCAGTAATCCATGGTGATAGAATGATAAAGAACCTATCACCCAAGTAAACACCACTATGAATTTCCAAAGAAGGAAAATAGGGTTTAAGAGCACCCAACCAAAGAAATTTGGAGATAATTTATTGAAATAAGAGCAGAAAGACCTTTAATTTTTATTCTCGTGATTAATGTTCTGTCAATCTAACAAAGACCCTTTGAGAATTTGGTGTTTGAAAAAGTACCAACTTTATTAATCTTTTATTCTTTTGAGGATTTATTTGATACATTTATTTATATGAATGTTATTCTTATAAATGGAGAACGAAAGTATCCAAGTTATTCATCTTATATTTTAATGAATAGAGTGTTATATCTTTGAAGTCTTGGTGTTTGACCAGGTTATTCATATAAATTATATTTGTCTATGTGGATGGAGTTTTGCCAACATAAATAAAGTTATCATGATTTATCTGGTCACCATTTCCAGCTCCAAATGTAGAGTAGTCATTCTAATGATTATGTTGTGGGACTTTGTTGATGTTTAAATCTTACGTATGGGCCATGGTTCCATGTATCTCAGCGGATTGGGAAGTTCCATGGACTCGGGAGGTTATCTCTGATTCTTCTTATGGAGAAGGAGATGAGGTCGAGTATGTCACAGACTCCCACAACCCTTTATTGACATTTTAGTTTTGTGCACGTTTTCTTGCTAATCTGTTAAATTGTGACGACACAAGTTTCACCAGGATTTGAACATATGGGCAACGAGGACTCGGAACGGTGATTTAACAGGTTGTGTTTTCCAGGGATATGTTTCTTGCCATTTTTCCTTTACCGTGATCTGGTTTGACTGAGGATGTTGTGATGTCGATCCACACTCTCAACTTCTCCCTCATCAAGGAGGGCATGTAGATCAGAGATAGAGCAGCCTGTTCAATCTTTTCAACACTTAAAAACATAAAGCAAGTAATTCGAATAACAAACCTGATGATATTGGCTTTTCGTGTTGGATCCGTGTCAATGTATGTGTAAGAGAAGATTTCTCCTTTCTGTCAGTTGTAGTATTATACCATAATATAAATTGATGAAAAATGTGCTAAAACAAGTTAAGGAACACAACAACCTCCCACTCCCTGGTTTCCAATTCCTATTTTCTTACGTACAGAGGGTTTGCAGGCATGCAGCATCCAAACTCTTTATAACATAACAAGGCTACTAGGTAGCATATACCTGCCGAATATAATAATGAAAGTATTGTTTAAGGAGATAGGGAGAGAAGGAGTAGACATGAAATGACTAAATGACAGAAATATTTATTACAATAATATTGGGGGAAGTGAAGGCAACAATAAGACTTCAAAGTTTTTGGTTAATAAGATGTCAGATAAATGAGATTCAAAATTTAAAATTAATCATTATTTTTTAAAACTTTAGATAAATGGGTGTATATTTTATGGTCAACCATAAACTAATAGAAAGTAGAACATAACTCAACACTATATACCATGCCTATTGGCAGGTACAATAAGTAGTTGTTGCTGGAGATATTAATTATAAGTATTGAGCTTTACGTTTATGTCAACTTAGTCAGTCACGTCAAAGAAGAGTGTTATTAATGAATCAATCTTTAATCTTTCTCGAGCTCTGTTATTCAGATAGAGTCGGTCAGAATTTATTGTCCTCTTAAATGTTTGAGTTTGTTTGTTTGTTTGCTTCTACATGAAGTATTTATATTCCCAAGTCAAGTCCTTATATTCCCAAGTCTTGTTGGAGCCGAAGCTATGCATAATATTGTGTTTTGTAACAGCGCGCAACATTCAAGATAGTAATACATTAAGTAATTGTGTGTTGATATATACATGAGTTGTGTGCATGAACCTTGAAAAATAATTTATTTTTGTATCTACACAAACTTAAGTAGGTTTATACGTTCTTGAATCTACATGTGATCTTATGTGCTTGAGTAGCACAATGTTAATTTTATTTCAAGAATTTGTTTTATTAAGTGTTATCATCACAGTGTGGCTTTGAAAGTGCGCACTAAGTCCCGAGAACTCAACGATGAAGTATTGAACTCCATGGTCTTTGTAAATGTGTTGCGCAGAGTCGGTCTGTGCTCTAGATCTGAGATATAGTATCAAAGCAAGTTTATCAAAGTAGGTTTCAAGAGCAATAACTCTATTGTAAGGTGACTGTTGAAATTTTAAATCATGGCTTCTACTTCAAATATGCAACCTCCCACTTTTACAAATGAAAATTATGAGGTATGGTCCTTTACCATGAAGGAATTATTTTGGGGTCAAGATGTGTGGGACATAGTTGAAATGGCTATGTGGAACCAATAGATCAGGCATCATACAATACCCCCTCACACAAGCTGAGAAGGATTTCTTGAAATATCAAAGAAAGAACGATGAAAAGACGATGTTTTACATACATCAAGCCATGCATGAGAGCATACTCCCAAGAGTTGCATCAACAAAGCAAGCCAAGGAAGCATGGGACATATTACAAATCTCTTATCAAGGTATGGACAAAGTCCAAACTTCAAAATTACAAATTCTTAGAAGAGTTTTTGAAACTCTGTCAATGAAAGACACAGATTCAGAAGAATCATTTTACACCCATGTTATTGGCTTAATAAATCAGATTAAGTCTCATGTAAAAACCATAGAGGATAAGAAGGTTGTTGAGAAGGTACTTAGGAGTCCTCCTCCTAAATTTGATTCTCTTGTTTTGAATTTAGAAGAGAACAATGACCTGAGTCAATTTATTCTAGATGAGTTGCAAGCCTCCCTCATTAATCATGATCAAAGATTGAATAGATCAAATATGTCATTAGAAAATGCATTTTCCGCACAGTCATCTATAAGATATGGAAGAGGAAGGGGGAGATATCTAATCTTAGAGGCAGAGGAAGGAGTTCTGCTAGTGGTGGATGCAGTAGTAGTCCTACAAATACTGACAATAGAGGTCAAAATCAAATACGAGTCAACCAAGTGGCCAAAGATTTGATAAATTAAAGATTCAGTGCCATTATTGTAAAAATTATAGTCACTATGCATATGAATGCAGGAAGAGACATCATCGTCAAAACAAGGAAGGTCAAGATCAATCAAACAACATAAATAATCCCACCAATCCTATGTTTATGGTGTGCACAGAAGAGATGCCTATAGTTTCCCCACTTGAATGCAATGTTGCTCAAGAAATTCCATGTGACATATGGTATTTAGACTCACGCTACAGTAATCACATGACAGGAAACTTAGAATTGTTTTCTAGTTTGGATAAGTCAGTCCAAACTAAGGTTACACTTGGAACCAATATCCAAGTCACTATCTTGGGTAAATGAAGTATTAACATTTTAACTAAATAGGGGGAGAAAAAATCCATGCCTGATGTATATTATGTTGTTGGCCTAAAACATAATTTGATGAGCATAGGACAACTATTACATAAAGGGTATAGAATCTACATGGAAGACAATCATTGTGTGATTTTGGATAGATATCCAAACAACCAGTGTATTACAAGAATTTAGATGACAAGCAATAGAATGTTTCCATTGATGTTGAAAACATCCATGAAAAGAAGAACAACGCAAGTTGTCTATGAAGCAAAATATGTGCACTTTCACACTACTTTCAAAGAAAAAAGTGAATAACTAAGTCTGTTTTGTTTCAATGAAGAAGAAGGTAGTGCACATTGTTTCAATGAAGAAAAAGGTAGTGCATGCAGTTTCAAGAAAGAAGAAGATAATGGTGCAGAACTGCAGGCAACATTTCAATCTGAAGTGTAGGATGCTTCCTGGCTATGGAATTTCGAATTTGGACATTTAAATTTTTGAGGTCTGACACTGCTATATACAAAGGATATGGTGAAAGGTTTTCCATTGATTGAAAAACCAGAAAGAATATGTGAAAGCTGCATCTTTGGAAAGAAGCATAGAGAGTCATATAGAGCAAAATCTCCACTAGAAATTGTACATTCAGATATCTGTGGACCAATGCAAACACCATCTATAGGAGGCATCATATATTTTCTTACATTTATTGATGATTTCACAAGAAAAACGTGGATTTCTTTTCTAAAATGTAAATATGATGCATTTGGTTGTTTTCAGCAGTTCAGATCACTTGTGGAGAAGCAAAGTGGTTATTACATCAAGGTTCTAAGAATTGGCAGATGTGGTGAATATGTTTCAAGAGAATTTCTGAACTTTTGTAAAGTTCATGGAATTTACAGGCAATTTACTACACAGTATACACCACAACAAAATGGTGTCGCGGAAAGGAAGAATCACACCATCATGGAGATGGCGCACAATATGTTGGCAGCCAAACATTTTTCAAATGAGTATTGGGTTGAGGCAGTAGCAACTGTGGTATACATCATGAACTTGTGTCCGACAAAGAGTGTGAAAAACCAAGTTCCTCAAGAAACTTGGACAGGTATGAAGCATAATTTTGTGCACTTGAAAGTTTTTTGTTGTGTCGCATACGCACATGTTCCAGCTAAGATGAGAAATAAGTTAGACAACAAAGGACAAAAATGTATATTTGTTGGGTACTCTGAAGATACAAAATCATACAAATTGTATGATCATGTTGTAAGAAAATTTATAATCAGTCACGATGTTCAATTTGTGGAGAATGAAGCATGGGATGGAAGCATAGAAAGGACAGTTAAATTTTTTTATGCTATGGGGCATGATGACATGGAGGATGAAGATACTCAAACACCAATCATAATTCAGAGTGTAGTTCCTTCCACTGCGGGAACTGCGACACAAATCACAACTCAAACTACTCCAGTGAGATCTACAGGTGCACAGTCCACACCTAGATCGCATCAAACTCTAGCAAGTAGTCTGAGTAGTTCTGCATCTCTAGATCCAACATTAGCAAGTATGTTACCAAGAAAGACAAGAAGTATGCATGACATATACAATGCTGACACAACAAATTGATTTTCATTTGTTGCTTTGTTTTCTCAAATAGATGATCCATTAACTTTTGAAGAAGTTGTCAAAGATGATGTATGGGCACAAGCCATGGATGAAGAAATTGAATGCATATAGAACAATCAGACATGGAAATTGGTAGATGTACCTGAGGATAAGGATGTGATAAGTGTCAAGTAGATTTATAAAACTAAGCAAGATGTAGATGGAAATGTGTAGAAGCACAAGGCGAGGTTAGTTGCAAGGGGTTTCACACAACAACCCATAATAGACTTCAATGAAACATTTTCACCAGTTGCGTGGATGGACACAGTCACAATTGTGTTGGCTAGTGTTGCACATAATAAATGGGATGTTTATCAAATGGATGTAAATTCATCATTTTTGAATGGTCATTTAGAGGAAGAGGTATATGTGGAACAACCACAAGGCTATGAGATTCCAGGACAAGAAAACAAAGTATACAGAAAAAAGAAGTCATTGTATGGATTAAAGAAAGCTCCTAGAACTTGGTACAATTGCATATTTCCTACCTCACTCAGAATGGATTTCAAAGAAGTGATTGTGAGTCAACTATGTACATCAAAGAAAATCAACAAGGTAATATGTTAATTGTTTTCTTATATGTAGATGATTTGATTTTTACATGTGACTTTCGCATAGAAGAATTTAAGTCATTCATGAAGGATGAGTTTGAAAAGAGACTGAGATATTTTCTGGGAATTGAAGTTCACTAGTCCAAAGCTAGTATATTTATTTCAAAATCTAAATATGCACATGAAATCTTGAAAATATTCAACATGATAAATTCCAAAGAAGCCCCAACACTTGCGATATCAGGATTGGAGTTAAGCAAGGAAGATGAAGGATCTAAAGTGGATCTCACTCTATTTAAAAGGTTGGTAGGCAGTCTTATGTATCTGACATCAACAAGACATGATATTATGTATGGAGTGAGCATGATTTAAAGGTTCATGGAAACTCCAAAAGAATCCCATTGGAAGGCAGGTAAAAGAATTATGAGATACGTGAATGGAACAAAAGATTTTGGCATTATGTATTCTACTTCAGAAGATTTCAAACTTATTGGATATACTAACAATGACTACAGAGGCAACATAGATTATAGAAAAAATACCTTTGGGTACACATTTCATTTTGGAACAAGTATAGTGTCATGGGAATCAAGGAAGCAACCCATTGTGACTCTTTCTTCAACAGAAGCTGAGTATATTGCAGTGACAAGTGCAGCTTGTCAAGTTGTTTGGATGAGAAGAATGTTAAAGGATTTGCAGCAGGAACCAACTATAGTGGTCTGTGATAAAAATTATGCCATCGTGTTGTCCAAGGATCATGTGTTTCAAAATAAAACCAAGCTTATTGATACAAGGTATCATTTTATCGGATATTTGGTGAATAAGAAAGATTTTTTATTAGAATTTTGTAGGTCTAAAGAACAAATTGCAGATATATTTACAAAATCCTTGGAAAGGGAAGAATTTCAAAATCTGCGCAGTTGTCTAGGAGTCTGCAAAGATATTTGATAGTTCAAGCTCAATTTAAGTTTCTGATGTAGATTTTGTGTTTTTTTGTTTCCCACCTACTTATAATTAAGGGGGAGTGTTGGAGATATTAATTATAAGTCGTGAGATTTACGTTTACGCCAACTTATTCAATCATAGCAAGGGGGAGTGTTATTAATCAGTCGATCTTTAATCTTTCTCGAGCTTTGTTATTCATATAGAGTCGGTAAAAAACTATTGTCATCTTAAATGTTTTAGTCGGTTTGCTTCTACAGAAAGTCTAGTATTAGTCCTTATATTCTCGAGTCTGTAAAGAGTCGATACACACATATAGAGTTGATAGTTAGAAGTAGTAGCATATGTGAAGGGAGTTGGAGAAGTCTGAGAGTCTACAGAAGTTGTTGGAGCCGAAGCTCTACATAATATTGTGTTTTGTAATAGCACACAACATTCAAGTTAGTAATACATTAAGTAATTGTGTGTTGATATATTCATGAGTTGTATGCATGAATGATTTAAGTTCTGGGTTCTATTGTATGCAAACACCTTGAAAAATGCTTTCTTTCTATATCTGCACAAACTTAAGTAGGTTTATATGTTCTTGAATCTTCATGTGATCTTATGTGCTTGAGTATCACAATGCTATTTTTATTTCAAGAATTTTCTTTATTAAGTATTATCATCACATCGCGTAGTCTACAATGTTTTTTTGAAACTATGCAGTAAGTCATGAGAACTTAGCGACCAATTATTGAACTGTGTGGTCTTTGCAACTATGTTGCGCAGAGTCGGTATGCACGCTCTAGATTCGTGAGTTGTTGCAAATTCATGCATTTATAGAAATGTGAGGGCATATATGTAAAATGGGTTTCAATATTCA
The DNA here is from genome assembly GCA_032191745.1 of Picea mariana. Taxonomy (NCBI): domain Eukaryota; kingdom Viridiplantae; phylum Streptophyta; class Pinopsida; order Pinales; family Pinaceae; genus Picea; species Picea mariana. Next base: position 72,640 of record JASDQU010242390.1, on the reverse strand, counting down.
GTGTTTGTGTAGAATAATAAAGCATTGAAAGGGAGCTAACAAAAAAGTCAAATAAGGGACTAAGATTAAGCAGTGCTCACATATAAATTTATCGAATTAACTATTCATGTATATTGCTTTATTATGCAAGTGATATATACTCTTTATTTGTAGATTTTGCACCAGCAACAACAAGCTGATAGGGATACAACTTTGTGTGATCTTGAGGAAAGAAAGAAATTTTTCTTGGAGCGGTTGAGGCAACATCAGGGAAGAGAGTTGGAATTTGTGCAAGAGGCACTTGCATTTGTAGTGGAGCTATTTGTTGAAAATGATAACCCACATCTACCATCCCACCCCATGCTCTTACCATAAAGTCTCTCATTCACTAGATCAGATGAGGAGTATGCCAAATACTATGAAGATCCTAAGCTTTCATTGGAGAATGATGCCATCATGTCACTGGGATGGTGAGAAGAAACTAAGGAAGAAATGGATTCTAGTTTGGAAAACTCCCAAACATGCAAGGGAGTTTTTCCTGATGTATACATAGAAAATGACCAGACCAAGTGCAAGGGAATTTTTTTCAAAGTTCTATGCCACAACATACAGAGGCTTCAAAATCCAATAGGCCATGTTGTTTCTTTGGAAGAAAAAAATTCTCTTGTAGTAATCAATGTTGTCACTGTCATGCTATTGACTATTGCATTAAAGAGGAAGCTAAGCAAAGAAAGTATTTGTAAAGTGAATTCTTCTCCTTCAACAGGGCCTCTTTCCTCGCATCGTCTGGTCAGAACCGTGATTTGTAAGAGTGATAAACTGGTAAAGTTACATGATAGTTTGGAGAGTTTATAATAATAATTTCCTCCCATCAACTGGTCATAATTGTGATTTGTTAGAAGAGTCGATAACCTGGTGATTTGTCAGAATAACGATAACCTAGTAAAGTTACATGATAGTTTGGAGAGTTTATAATAATAATTTAATTTAAGATTAAATCTAAGCAAGATAAACAAGTTGAATAAATGTAATTTTTCTCTTTCGTAATAGATGAAGGATGAAGGCTTGTGAAAAACTTGAAAGGTTTGTGATATTTTCCTTTGAAAATATGTAATATTTTATTTTTTTATCTGATGATTAGCTCCTATAAATTGTAAATTCAATTGAAAATTATTTATGCTATATGATAATATGTTTGTTTAGCTAGGTGACCTTATATTAAGATATCTTGTATGATTGCGATTTACAGAGTCTAAATTTCTGATAGGCCTAGAAATTAACATATCAACATCGAATTATATGGATGGTCGACATACTCTTCAATGATATTACGCTATCACATACAACGTGAATGAAACCCCTTCTTTGAAGCTCTTACGCTATCACATACAACATGAATGAAATCCCTTCATTTGTATATCAACACCCTCAAAAAGAAGATAGTGGTTTTACTTGAATTTCATCATTCTTCACTCTTTAAAGAATGTTCGCTAAAAGTGTTGGGATTTGGTGACAATGAAATCCTCTAATGATAGATCTAGATCCTATTATTCTATGTTGGTTACAACCAAATAGACCAAGTTAGAATATGGATAGGAATTGCATTTAATATTCAGTTTCCTGTGTGAATGTATAAATTCATGTAAGCCCATAGAGGCAAAAACGACTAAGTGTGAGTGAGCTGATGTAATCTCCATGATCTAAATAATAAGACAATCGATGCCTATTCTTGGTGGGTGTAGCCCAATGTTTGGGTGAACCACGTGAAATCCCTATGTTTCTATTATCTGTGTGTGATTGTTAATTATCATTGTGAATTGTGATTTCCGTGTTTGCAATTCTAACAAGTGGTATCATAGTTGGTTAGAGTTGGTTGGAGGAGCTTCAAATTATCAGAGGAGCCAGATGAGTGAGGTGCATAGATTTATACATCGTTGTAGGTCCCTCCTCTGGAAGGGTGCGGCGACATACTACTCAACCTTACGCTCATGACAAATTGCTGAAATTTTCACAGTTGAGACAAAGGAACAATGCGTAATTTTTTTAAGTTTTCTACACTCGTGTTAGGTGAGGTGAGGACTCCCCACACTCTAGTGTTGCGTGAGGTGTGGCGTCTCCCTTAAATCAAAAATTCATGATCTCCTTTTTTAAATTTATTCGCATGGTATATTGTTTGGAATTTGAGGCATGGTTGAAAAGTTGAAAAGTTTAAAGAATTAAATATACGGAGGAGGATGCTTAAAAGGTGTTTTTTAATTAATTAAAAAGTGCCAAGTCACGTGGGTGAGTCAAATCATGAAGGTAAATGCTTATAAAAGATGGATGTGTTAAAAAGTAAATCTTTTTCTTTATAAAATATTTTTATTAAACCTTTTGTATATTATTAAAGAGGTTTTTTGAATTAAACCTTTCTTAAATTATTGTTCAATATTATGTAAGATCATTATGTCACATTATTTTTCAAAAGGCCTTGGGTTTTTTACAAGCAATGGATATTAGGAGATTTTTTGTGCAAATGGCTAAGATGCAGAGTTCGAAGTTTGAAGTTGAAAAGTTCAGTGGTAAAAACAACTTTGAGCTATGGAAGTTCAAGATGCATGATCTGCTCGTGCAACAAGGCATGGTGAAGGCGCTTTTGGGAAA
>JASDQU010242390.1:25416-52510 GCA_032191745.1 Picea mariana | reverse complement strand
TGTTGGGTTTTCTTCATTACATTATGATGGAGAGTTATGATCATCACATTGCGATGTTGGGATATGTTTGTCACATTGCAATGTCAGGTTATGTTCGTGAAATTGCAATGACAGGTTATGTTCATCTCATTATGACATTGGGATTTCTATGTCACATTGTGAAGTTGGGTTATGTAAGTCGCAATGCAACATTGGGTTTTGTATGTCACATTATTCCATTGGGTTTTGTACATTAGATAAAGACATTTGGTTATGTTTGAAAAATTAGGGTTATGACATTTTGGCGTTGAATTTTGTTCATTAAACGATGGGATTGGGTTATGTTCGTCACATTGTGACATTGGGATATGTCTATCACTTTTACTTAAAGATGTCATTTATGTTCATCATGTTATAATGTTGGGTTATGTTCATGTCATTTTGACATTGGGCTATGTTTGTCACATTGTGACTTACAGATTTGGATGTCACATTGCAACATCAGGTTTTGTACATCACATTGCAACATTAGGTTTTGTAACCTAGATTGCAACATCAAGGTATGTTTGTCACATTGTGATGTCATTTTATGTCGAATTGTATCACAACATGATTTTCATGAAAGGTTGTGTTCGAATGTGATATGGCGATGTGTTCTTCACATTGTGATTTTGGGTTATGTTCATCACATTGTAACGTCGAGTTTCATAAAATTGCAACATTAGGTTATGTTCCTCACAATGCAACGTTGACACATTGCGAAATGGAAGTTTTGGCCAAATTTTTTGAAAAAAAATCTAATTAAATTATTCCTTTGTCCCAAATATAGGGATTTTGAATTGATGCAATGTATCGCATGGAAGGAAAAGTCCCTAGGTTGTGATGTAAATTAAAACTTTATCATAGTTAATGTGGTTGTGGTAAAATAAATCTTTATTATAGTTTAAGATATTTCTATGAAACATTTTGTCAAAATCACTTGCATATCAAGTATCCACGTTTATATATTTCTCTCAAACATGATTATACATCCAATGATGTTTATCAATGCTATGAAGATCATTGACTATTCCATCAACTATCATATTTATTGTTTCATCAATATCAATTAAAACAATTTTTATGTGAGTCTAACTATTGGAACTTTAGTAATTCATTAAACTTTATCAATTATATCATGATGTAACATTATTAATTTAACTTTATTAATTATTAAACTTTATTAAACCTAATGTTGTAATGTGATGACCATATCCCAAAACTTCCTTATGATGCAATGTAAATTAAAACTTTATCATAGTTTACTCGATCTGAGGTAAATTAAATCTTTATCATAGTTTAAGATATTTGCATGAATTTTTTTTCACTTGCATACCAAGTACACAAATTTATATATTTCACTCAAACATGACTATATATGAAAATATTGAGTACCCACATTTACATATTTCACTCAAACATGACTATATATGCAAATATCAAGTACCCATGTTTATATATTTCACTCAAAGATGACTATATATGCGATGATGTTTATTGTTACTATAAAGATTTACATTCACTATTTTCTCAACCATTATATTTATTGTTTCAATAATATCAATTAAAAGAGTTTTTTTTTTAGTCTACTTATTCTTTCTGAGAAGTCACTTACATTACATTGATTAATATTATTTATCTTTAGGGTTTTATGGCGAGTGCAACTTGCCTCTTAAATTCATTAAGGACAAATTGACAATTTTATATGGGGGCAAAAAATCCAATCCAAGCAACATAATTTAGTTTCATAAGCCCCCGCAAGTGTGTTTAGCTAATTCTCATGTGAAAATGAAACCCGAAGTGTCTAACACGGTGTTCTTAAAAAATGACCCCTAGTTTAGAGACTGCATTGTGCCTAATTGAGAAAAACCCTAGCTCTGAAGATCCTCGAACATACCATTTTCTTGGAAAAATAATCACAAGGAAGGGTACCCCTAGTTCTAATCTGATGTCAAGAGTCCAATGCAACTAATGGTTCATCCATACGAGGCCTAGTTAGATTTTTATTTTGAGTTGCAACTCACCTCCTCAAGCCATTCAAGGACATATTAACAATTTAGCCCTGGGGCATAAAATCTAAACTGAGTGGAATAATTGAGTTATGTAAACTCCTGCAATTGTGTTTGGCCAAGGCCCACATGACCACGATACACACAATCACCCAACACAATGTTATTCAAAATCGACCCCTAGTTCAGAAATTGCATTGTTCCTTACTAAGCAAAACCAGGTAGTTCTGAAGATCCTTGAAAAAACCATTTTCCAAGCAAAAAAATCACAAGGGAGTGGTACCCCTAGCTATAATATAGTGTCAAGATTCCAATGCAACTAACAATTCATCCATTTGAGACCCAATTAGATTTTTATTGTGAGTTGCAACTTGCCTCCTCAAGTCATTCAAGGACATATTGACAAATTGATCTAGGGGCATAAAATCTAAAATGAGTGGAATAATTGAGTTACGTAATATCTCGCAAGTTTGTTTGGACAAGGCCCAAGTGACCATGCTACACACAATTTCCCAACACAACGATCTTCAAAATCGACCCCTGGTTTAGAAATTGCATTATTCCTTATTAACCAAAACCCTAGTTTCAAAGACCCTCAAACAAACCATTTTTTGGGAAATCAATTCATAGGGGAGAGACACCCATAGCTGTAATCTAATGTCAGGATTCCAATGCAATTGATGGTTCATGCATCTACGGCCCAGTTAGAGTTTTATTGTGAGTTGCAACTCGACTCCTCATGTCATTCAAGGACATATTTACAATTTGGTACAAGGGAATAAAATCCAAAGTGAGTGGCATAATTGAGTTCCATAATCTCTCACAAGTGTTTTTCTCCAAGGCCCACATAACCACACTACACACAATTTCCTGACACATTGTTCTTCAAAATTGACCCCTAGTTCAAAAATTGCATTGCGCCTTACTGAGAAAAAGCCTAGTTCCAAAGATCCTTGAAAAACCCATTTTCTAGGCAACATAATCACAGGAGAGGGGGACCCCTATCTTTAATATTATGTCAAGAGTCCAATGCAACTGACGATTCATCCATCTGAGGCACAGACATATTTTTATTGCGAGTTGCAATTTGTCTCTTCAATCCATTTAGGGACAGATTGACAATTTGATTCAAAGGCTTAAAATCCAAACCGAGCAACATGATTGAGTTATGTAATCTCCCAAAAGTTCTTTTGTCTAAGGCCCATATGGCCACACTACCCAAATCACCCAACACAATGTTCTTCAAAATCGACCCCTAGTTAAGAAATTGCACTATGCCCTATTGAGCAAAACCCTAGTTCTAGAGATCCTCAGACAAACCATTTTATGAGAAACAAAATCAAAGGGGAGGGGAACCCCTAGTTGTAATCCGATGTCAATATTTGAATGAAACTGACGGTTCATCCATCTGAGGTCATATTTGAGTATTATTGCAAGTTGTAACTCACCTCCCAAAGCCATTCAAGGACATTTACAATTTGGTTCGAGGGAATAAAATCCAAACCAAGTGGCATAATTGAGTTTTTTAAGCTCCCACAAGTTTGTTTTCCCAAGGCCCACATGACCATGCTACCCATAACTATTCAACACAATGTTTTTCAAAGTCAACCCTTATTTCAGAAATTACATTGTCCCTTATTGAGAAAAACCCTAGTTTCAAAAATCCTCGAACAAAGTGTTTTCCAGAAAATGGAATCATGGGGGAGGGGTACCCCTATCTATAATATAGTGCCACAATTCTAATGCAACTAAAGGGTCATCCATATGAGGCTCTGTTAGAGTTTTACAACGAGTTGTAACTCACCTCCTCAAGTCATTCACAACATATAGACAATGTTGTCTTAGGGCATAAAATTCCAATGCAATTATTGTTCAAAAAAGTAGGTTAGAATTTTTTTTTATGTTAGTGAAGGTATCATTTCCTAGATTGACAGGAATTAACAATGCCCTTTCTCACAACTGACCAACATAGGATAACTGGAATGCACACATGGCCTAATTGTATAAGAATACTAACAACATTGAAGAAAAGTTCCATTAACCATAAAAAAAAACATGAGAATACTTCAATATTTTCTAGTCTTATTCATTAGTATTTTCTCTCATTGCCTTCAATGCTAGAGTTCTTAAAGAAATTTTCTAGATATTGGTAAAAGCATTAGAGAAGTAACAAAGCATGTTATCTTGATAATTTTTTGTGGAATTTAGAAACCCTAGTATACTTGGAGTTCTTGATGTGGGTGTGGTCTACTATTTAACATCTTCAATATAACATGTTGGTCATCCCTAACTATGGAGCTCCACACAAAATTTACCTTGGAATTATTTCAAAAAGTTTCTTCCCCTATTTACTTTATTTAAATCTATCAAAAAGTTGCTTATAATATTATTCTTTTATTTAAAGTCCTAAATATAAAGTATACGTTTTCTTTCCTTAAGAATAAAGCCACCCATTCACTCAGAGCATCTAAGGGAACTTGGCCAGAATTCCAGTTTCAACAACAACAAGAAATACAAGTCAAATGAAGTACGCATCAACATGGGTTGTACAACTAGCTATAACTATAAAGAGTTGTCCACAAGAACTAATTACAAACTATGGATTTTGAAGAAGGAATTTTGTATTACTTATAGGATCCAACTAGTTAGTAAGAGAATCTACAAGGACTTGGCCATAATTCAAATTGCAACAACAAGAACAACAAGTTGAATGGAGATTTCATCAACATGTCTTGTATAACTAGCTAGATGTACACGAACTTCATACAAGAACCAATCACAAACTATGGAATTCAAGGAGGCTTGTTTATATTAGGTATAAGTGTCAACCTTTGTCATGTATTTCCTCTTACATATATAATAAATTCACATTTATTAGGTAATTGAGCCAATCCCTTATGTTTCTTGAATGAACTCCAAAATGAGATGGGTGGTCAATATATTTGCCAAGGTGGAAGGACACTCCAATCACCTCAACATGTTTCTTGAGAACATTGGAAAATATATTTCACATGAGGACGGGGTTATTAGCAGCAAGTTGCTTTGATTAGTTGTAACCCTCACAAAAAATAGTGCTCATTGCTCAAAAGGTGACAACAATTCTTATTAAAATTTTGAAGAAAATCATAAAAATTGACAAGTAGAGAAGTTGAAATCGTGTTCATCATTTATTTGATGATGTTATAAATGTTGTTATATCCATTGGGATTGAACAAATTTCATCCAATTAACTTTATTTCATGATAAATCAAGCATATAATCATTGTCTAACATCTTAATTGCATTCTACTTGGTATTGGGAATAATTCCCATGGTTACATTGTTGAATTGAAGCAAGTTTCCTTGCCGCTATTATACAATTGTCACTCCTGAAGTATCATTGTCTTTATTAAAAAATCTATTGCAGCAGTCAATTCTCTGTGGTTTATTTTCATTTTACTTGGAATTTAACACACATATTCCATTCCATTTCACTAAATTAATATCATTTACTTGCTATTACAAAACTATTCCATGTTGAAGAAAATTGTTTCTATTTACAAGTTTTATTACAACAACTTTTTCTCCTTGGTAGTTATTTTTATGGGGATCATTCTCACTTTTTAGACTCTCTTATTGACATGAAATGCATTAGAAAACCTCACACACATGAACTTGATCAATTTTCTTGTCTAAACTCTTTCTTAACTTGCCCCATTCCTAGACCATTCCATTCTCAACATGTTTTAATGAAACCCTAGTATTGTTACACCCTTCTAAAATGGTTTTGGTGAGAGGCATTGTTGCCAAAAATTTGTTGTATTTAGAAGAAGAAAATGAGGAGAATAAGCACATAGAGTTTCTAACAATCTAAGAATCGAGGTGATTATGAGAGGTAGTTAATGCCCTTTCTCACAACCTAGGCATTTATAGGATGAGTGGAATGAGTGCATGGCCTAATTTCATAAGAATACATTCAACATTGAAATCTTTTTCCATAAACCATAACAAAACATGAGAATACTTCATTATTTTATGCTCTTCTTCATTTTCACTTAAGCTTAATAAGGTTTTGTGGAATTTGAAACCCTAGTATACTTGGAGTGCTTGAAGTGGGGAATATTCTCACAATATAGGCATGCAAGGGATGAATATAGAGTGAACCTACCATTTTCCATGCTCATTTAATCCATTATACGAGGATAAATGATAAATTTACAGATTAACTACATATACTTCTCAATGCATCCCAAGCCCATCTTTCCAAGAATCATTGGGTGGTGTTGAAAAATATTGTTCTTCTTATTGATGGGACTTCACCAACCTATATTTTTTTGGATAACCTAGGCGATACAAAGGACACAATTAGAATACATTTATAAATTAAGGGAAAATTTAACAAAAAACACAATGACACACATATCTCTAAATAGAACAGAAAATAACAAATGTGCCACATACCTACCTACATACCTATCTCCATTCAAGTAGACCACCAGGATCACTTCTAATACTAATGGTCTCTATTAACTTCTCATGCTAAATTATTTCATCCTATGTCATATATTCTTCTTTAATAATCATCATCCCAATCGTAAATTGAATGACTTTGGAGTCTATTACTGAGCGCATAAGGGTCTTATTTCCCCTTAAGAAATGTGTCAACCAATAGTTAGTGCCCCATTAATTTCCTTTTGGGGAAACCACTATGTATATGTACCTTGCAAAACATTGAGTGCCAACACATGAGTCCACTAAATTGAGTGGTACCTTGTGTTTTTTGTGAAACATACACAACCATTGAAATACACAAGCATTTTTTAATTGGCTTGCACAACTATCTAGCCAAATCCAATGTTGGTCCATCTATATGTTCTTCTCTTTCATGTGATTGTAAAACAACTAAAAGAAATTTTGTACATAATCTAAGTCATGAAATTGATCATCACGTATGTAGAAGTGATACTCCTTCAACATAACTAATATAGTAACCCTCAATTTTCTACTCAACCAACTACATAACTAGATTTCTTCCCATAGAGTGCACAACTAAAAGTGTACTAGATTTAATAGAAATTAACATTTAACTAATACCATGAGGAATTAGCAGTCATAGGAAAAGGAGATAAGAGACAACACCATTTAAACAAGGATTGAATATTCTTTATTAACATAGATAGAAATGAACCCTTACAGTCTCATTACATCACCCGACGATCTGGCATGGTTCTCATTCTTTATGAAATGAATTAAATGCATTCCTCTGTTCCACATTGTGAAACAAAAGTGGGTGTCCCTTCCTCTATGTTATTTCTCCTATAGGTGTACCCTCTATATCCCAAACTAAACTAAAGTGAACCCGTATATTTTCTCTTCTCCTTTATTTTCTACATCGGCTCCTTGGAAGCCAAACCGTCTCGATGGTTCCACTTCTCAACCATTTTCCCCAATGTGTGTTGGAAATAAACATCTATGATGATTAAATTCTTCATGTTGTTTTCAAGTGATTGGTATTCCATCATGCATATGGCCCACCAATTGTCATGAAATTTGGAAAATACACGTGGATTTACGACCCATCAATTTCCACGAAGTCCACATAGGACATGTGGAATTACAACACACATAAACTGCAACATTAGGAGTATTGGTATGGTGTAACCTACAAAATTGTAAATGGATTTGTAGAATGCGTGGATTTTCAACACTTGTAGCATGATGGGAGTTGCAAAACACAATGTAACCCATAGCATTGTAACTGGAGTTGCAACACGACGGGCGTTACAAAACTCATGTTGCAACACATTATGGTATATATTATTTAAACGGAGATACAAAAACGTGGAGTTACAACACCCTCATTTCATCCTAACATTACTAACTTGAAATCGAAATATTTTTTTTTGGTTGATGTTGATTGCCTAAGGCCAAATATTCTCTTGCATTAGACATCCTTGGTAAGAAAACATGAGATCCAACTCATGTGGAAGAAACTATAGATTCTACAGAGGATGAAGATCCTCGTAAGTGTGATAGTTGTTCTTCATAAACCCACAATGCATTTTCAAAACCCTTTTTCTCTAGTTAACTAAATATTCATAATATTATTTATTTTGGGTCCTTTTTATAACCCTCTTTGCCAAGATTTTCTCTAATTATTTGGCTAGTTTAAAAAGAAGTTGTTTCTTCCATTAACTCGGGGTACCTTCTTTATCATCCCCTTATCCTCTTGAAACTTGTACAATTCAACAACATTGAATATTGGGTAAATATCAAAATTCTCCAACAACTCTAACTTATACGCATTATCAGAAATCTTCAAGACTTGATATGGCCCAATTTTCTTGGAATTGAGTTTGGTGTATGTACCTTTAGGGAATCTTTATTTCCTCAAATGTTCCATTACCAACTCTCCTTCTTCGAAAACATTTTGTCTTCTTCAAAAATTATCTCCTTACTTATATCTAGTATTGCTTTGATGCACCTTCTTCTTGATTTGCTCATGCATATTATGTATACTCTTTGCAAACTCACTTACATTAGCACTCCTTATGTCCTCTAGATTTGGAAACTTAATGAAATCCACAACTCCTTTTGGATACCTACCATAAATATATGAAATGGAATCTTTCCCACATACCTATTTATTGAATCAGTGTAAGTGAGTTCAGCCTAGGCCAAGACCAAATCCCATGGTATTGGTTTTTCTCCACTCAAACTCCTCAAAAAATTCCCAAGTCTCTAGCTATCCATCTCAACCTGTCCATCCATTCGTGGATGATGTGAAGAATTGTACAACAACTTAGATCCCATTTCCTTCCAAGGTATTCTTCAAAAATGTCTAATAAATTTTGTATCTCTATTGGAAGTGATACTTAATTCTTGGCAGTCTAGGTGACTTCAAAATCTCTTGGAAAAAAAAAACAACCACTTTAGTAGCATCGTTATTCTTCTTTCATGGTCAGAAATGTACCATCTTTGAAAAATTATCCACTGCAACCATCACAGAATCATGACCTCTTTGTATTCTAGGAAATCCCAAAACAAATCCCATACTTATATCAACCCATTGCCTCTTGGGTACCGAAAATGGTGTATATAATCCTATGTTTTGACTTTTTCCTTTTGCTAGATAGAAAATTATTCAACACTCAACAAACTTATTAACATCCTTGTTGATATTGAGACAAAAGTATTTTTCCTTCACTAGCATTGTGATCTTATCAAATCCAACATGTCCACCCAAACCTATATTATGCATCTCTCTAAAACTATTTATCCATAATAAGCTCCATGGAATACAATAGCATAAATATTTTTTATTCAAGCCTTATACAATAGCATAAGACAATTTTATTCAAGGCTTATACAATAGCATAAAATACTTGATCATAAACATAGTACTTTTTCTTAGCATCATTCAATTTTTCACTGAGGAATGTGATCGACCTTCCTTCCTGGCTAAAAACTACTCCAATCGTCGAACCACTTGCATCACTATCTACTTGGAATACTTTATTGAAATATGGAAGTGCCAAAATTGGTTTTTCGATTACATTTTTCTTCAAGTTTTGAAATGACTTCATGGCTATCATTGTCCATTAGAAATTCCCTTTCTTCATACATTCCATAAGTGGTGTACAAATACCACTAAAATTTCGAATAAACTTCTTGTAGAAGCTTGTCAACCCATGGAAACTTCTCACATCAAAGGTACATTTAGGAATTGGCCACTCCAAAATATTCTTTACCTTTTCAGGATCCATCTTCAATCCTTCATTAGGAATTACAAATACCAAGTATACTAACTCCTCCTTCAAAAACATACATTTCTTCAAATTTATCAACAATTTATCTTCCCTCAACTGTTGCAACACCTTTCTCACATGATCCATGTGTTATTATTTGGTTCTACCGAAGATAATAATTTCATCTAGATACATGACAAATTTTTTTCCCAAAAATGGTTTTAAGACTTCATTCACAAATATCATGAATGTGCTAGGGGCATTAACTAACCCAAACGAAATGACAGACCACTCAAATAGTACATCCTTCATCTTCATCATTGTCTTCCATTCATCGTCTTCCCTTCTCTGATTCTAATGATATCCACTCTTCAAATCAATGTTTGAAAATCACTTGACCCCACTCAAATATTCCATGATGTCTTCCATCCTTGATAATGGAAACTTGTACCTAATACTAATCCTATTGATATCCCTTGAATCAATACACATTCTCCATTTTTCCCTTTCTTTGGTGTCAATACTTTCGGTACAACACAAGGACTTAAACTTTCTTAGATCAATCGTCTATCAAGCAATTATTTTTCACTTGTTTATTTACTTATTCACTATCTATTGGATCTATCCAATAAGCATGTTTATTCAGCATACTCGACCTTTCTATTAAGTCAATTTGATGTGATATGCTCCTCAAGGAAGGTAGACTTGCTGGTAGATCATCCACAATGATCTCTTTAAATTATTTCAACAAATATTGAATTTGATTTCATATAGAATTCATTTTCCCCGTCTCTTGGATTTGTTTCAACATCAAGGATAAACAAAAACAAGTATTTTTTTTTCTTTAAAAAATTGCTTAGTTGAACACAACATGACTCAGTTGTTATTGTTTCCCACATATTTGTTTCTACCATTTCCGATTGTTTTTGTTTCATTTTCTAGAATTGGTTCCAATCTGTATCATTGTCTGTCCTTTGTGAACTCATAAGTATTCTCTCTTCAATCTTGGAAAACTTTCCTATCAAACAACGATGGTCTTCTAAGTAGTACATGGCATGCATCCGTCTCTACCACATCACACAATACCTTCTCATTAAAATTTTCGATCTGAAAATTTGACAAGCATTGTTTTGTCATAGTCACTTGTTGTCCTTTTTGTAACCATGAAAATCGGTATGGATTAGGATGGGGAATACCTTTTAATTTTAATTTATCCATGACTTCCATGGACACCAAAAAAAAAATTCTTCCACCGTCTATGACCAGATTGCAACACTTTCTCTAAAATTTACATTTAGTCTTAAAATCTTTCTTCCCCTGCATAAGCTCTTCTAATATATTATTTTCAGGTTTAAGTAACACTATCAAAACATTAAATTCTCACCTTGTTCTTGTTGAATTACCATCACATTTTCACCAACATTCAGGGTTTCATCTTGATGTGCAACATGTGTTCGAGCTTCACCTCTTTTTCATGAATTGTTCTTCTCCAGATATTCAGATGCCATGTGTCTCTCTACTCCACATATGTAGAAAGTAATAATATACTTACATTTTCCTCCTCTAAATCCTCTTCCTCTTTCATTAGAATTTCCTCCTCTACTACTTTGGCTACTGGTAGATTCATTCTCCTTTTCATTTCCCTGAGAAATAATTTCTCTATCCTTGCCTCTAGGTCCTTTACCTTGGAATTTCTGCTACAATTTTTCGTCAATATTTTCTTCCACCTTCAAAGCAACTTTATATGATTAATCTAAATTACTAAAAAAATGTGTACTCATCTCATCCCGAATATGATATTTTAACCCATTCACATACCTAACTACTCTTTAATGTTTTAACTCTTTTATCCCTAATTTGAGTGACATTTTGAAAAATTCCTCAGCATACTCTGGGATATATGTCTCTTTCTACCTTAAGTTCTACACCTTCTTACACAAATTGTTTTGGTAATCAACAAGTAGGAATCTCTCACTGATTTGTCTTATCATCTTCCTCAAAGTTTTGATATTTCCTTGTTGGTTTTCTACCCAATACTTATATAGCATATCCCACCAAAGTGAAACATGACCCTTAATATTTTTCATGGAAACTTGAACCCAACTAGGGTCCTGAACATAATCGTATTCAAAATACCTTTTGATCTCCCCTATCTAATCAATGTGATTCTTTACTTTCAAACTACCAGCATAGCATGAAACTTCTACCCTTGCACTACCTTTGTCCTTTAGCAAAGATATCAAACGTATAGTTGGGTCTCCTTCCTCATCATTTCACTCTTCTTTGATCTTGTCTTTCGACTTTGAGTCTATTTCATCATCTCCAAGCCCTCTGTTTTCTAGTTCTTCTATCCTCCTTTGCAATTCCTTCAATTCTCAGTTCCTCACACCTCCTAGTGTTGATACTGCTCTACATGGTGTCATCCTTACAAGTTGTCTCATAGCCCTCACTTGAACTAACATTCACAAGACTTACTTTCAGGTGTTGTCTCTCACAACTTTTCTCCCACTGCCACAATTTTTTACACAAAACACTAGAAAGAACAAAATACCACGAGCTTAACTAGCCCTAATACCACTTGATGTAATAACCCTCAATTCTATACTCAACCAATTACAGAATTAGGTTTCTTTCCACATAGTGCATATATATCGGTGTACTAGATTTAACAAAAATTAACATTTAACTAATACCATAAGGAATTGGCAATCACAGGAAAAGGAGACAAGCAACAACACAATTTAAACATGGACCGAAGATTCTTTATTAACATAGATAGAATTGAAATCTTATAGTCTTATTACATCACTAGAAAATTTGGAACGGTTCTCATTATTTATTAAATGAAATGAGTGCATTCCTTTGTTAGATGTTATGAAACAAAATAGACGTCCCTTATTCTATGTTATTTCTCCCATAGATGTACTCTCTATGTCCCCTCTTTTCTATCCCAAATTGAATTGAGGATAACCCCTCTCTTTTCTCCCCTCCTTTATTTTCTACAATCCTTTGGAAGTTGGACTGTCTCGATGGTTCAACTTCTCAATCGTTTTCCCCAATGTATGTTGGAACTAGACAACTATGACGGTCAACTTCTTCAAACCATTTTCAAGTGATTAATCTTCCATCACACAGATGGCCCACCAATTGTGATGAAATTCACACAAGACACATGGAGTGATAGCCCATCAATTTCCATGAAGTCCCTATAGGACACATGGAGTTACAACACACATAACCTACAACATTGGGAGTCGTAGTACAGTGTAACCCACAACAATGTAACTAGATTTGTAGCACACATGGAGTTGCATTATTTGCAACATGATTGTAGTTGCATAACATGGTGTAACCCACAACATTGTAACTTGCAGCACAACAAGAGTTACAACACTCGAGTTTCAACACGTTATGATCTGTAGTATTTAAATGGAGTAGCAACAATCTGGATTTACAGCACACGTGGAGTTACAACACCCTTATTTCATCATACCATTACTAACTTGAAATAGAAATATTTTTTTTTGGTTGATGTTGATTTCCTAAGGACAAAGATGTTCTTGAATCGATAACTTTATTTTTTCGTTACTATATATCCCATGCCTGTATTGGATATGGACCATTATGAATACCTACTCTAAGTGATAATATTGTCTTTGAATCTCATGTTGCAGTTGAAGGGTGTATAGTTCTCAGCAAAATCAACCACTGATAAAATTGCACCAATGGGAAATGTATCCCTGCATATTCTAAAATGCTCATCTTGCCATCGAGCCACATGGACATGTTGAAAATATTGTTGGGTCTTTTCAAATAAGTCCTTGATGAAGTCACATACTCGTACTTCAAAATTCACCAATTGTATATTTTTTATTCCATGCCCTCTATTAATATCATTCGTGGCATATTTATATCTTTGCAAGCCAACCTCCTTCATCCCCAATTTATACTCATCTCTCACATGGATGCACTTGCTTAATAATGCCATTCCACTGCCCCTAGGGCATGTCCCATCTAAGAAATATTTCTGATAGAATGTACAACCCTCTGGCCTTGTACACAAGATGCTATGAATAAAGTCTATAGAAGACGAAAACAATATAAAGGGGAATTCTTGCACAAGAGTGCTATGAAATACATGAAGTGTGTGTGTGTTTGTGTGTGTGTGTCATAATGATAACCATACTCAATGTGGTATCGACAAAAACATGTTTCACACTTTTTTTTTATTCGAACACACCAAGGATTGAATTTCTCGAAAGATCTTTGGCCCAAGTTAAGTAGACTATGTACATTCCCTAATATCTCATACAATTCTATCTTTGGCATGTCAAGAAAGTGTTTAATGTGGGTTTCATGGTCTCTAGATCCCCTTCTCAATTTTAGTACATATTTTTGGTTCGAATAAGGCCTAGTGTTATCATGCCAAAAATTCTCTACTAGTCCCTTACTTCAATCAACTTCATGTCAGAACAAAGTAGCATGCTAGTGAAGGGCCACAAATCTTTTTGACCACCTATGTTGAGACTATCTTGGCTATTAGAATACTTTCGAAGAGTTTTGATATTTCATTTCATGAGGTGAGAGGTTTGTTTGAGTAAACGATTTTTTCTTGTGATCTTGCTAATAATTGATTGTGACGAGACACATTGGGCTGCCTTACAGTCTTTAGAACGCAACGATAATTTTAAGGATGGAAATTTATTTTGAAATGTATAAACCTTGGCGAATATTACTGGTCCTTTATTTGTAAGTTGTAAATGTTTGGCGATACTTTTGTCAAAATATTCAAATTTCTAAGGATTTTATATATTTTTTATAAAAGTTTGGTGATTTTTAAGGTAAAATAACTTTTTCCTATAGAATTTGAGTGAAGAATTTTCAGAATAGAAAATCTTTTCTTGGGAAAAAGCATGGAAAATTAGCCCATGGGAGTGTTAGATGATCCAAAATACAAATATCATAGTTTAAAAAGTTAGAATAAAATGATTATTAATTTAGAATATTAAGTTAATAATCTAGAATATTTAATTAATAGATGGAGACATTTAGAAATAGAGTATTGTTGTAAAAGATATGACTCTAGAAAGGTGCCATATCGTAGGCTCTAAATTAGGAGTATAGTTAGAAGATTGTTCAGATAGCATTTATTGTAAATGGAAATTTGTTTATTTAATAAGTGATCCATAACTAGAATTTGTTAGGACATTTACCTTATATATAGCTCATTGCAAGAGTGTTGAGTTGTTCGGGTGTAAACTCTTGCAAATTCTCATATGTAATTTATTTTCCTATTTAATAAAAGTGTGTGTCTGAGAACACTTATTCCATTATTGTGGTATCAAAGCTCTAGTAATGCAGCTGAAATGAGGAGGATATTTCATTTGATCTGAAGAGGAGACTTCAGTTCTACAGTCGAGCGCACTCTGTCAGTTAATGGTTCATTTTTTATTTTTTTTAAAGGGAAAATAATTTTTTTTTTGTTTCTGCAATTATTTCATGCCCCATTGGCAAACTCTGATTCCCCCTAAGAAGAATAAGTGCCTCTCATTACACAAAATCCCGGTTTCTCTCCATAGGATTTGCATTTCTTCCACTTGTAAAATTTGAAGGGTTAGAATAATCATCGTTTCTACTACGATAAGATGTTTGTGGAAAAGAATTGGAGTGTTGTAAAACACCACCCTTGATTTCACTTTTTCCTTCAGCGTGTGGATAATCGTTAGTCTATTGTATTTAGAGGCACTATCTACAGTATATATCTTACTTAAAAATCAAAACTTTCCCTATATTATGTTTTACATTACATACTCTGTCAGTAAAATTAGAGAAAGGAGTTGTTGTAATTGAATCCCAGACAACCTGCAATTGAATCAGAGACTCCCAGAAATCATTTTTCATCAAGTATTGTGAAACATAATTTTTTCTCTAGATTGGAGCAAATGTATTGTGACAGGTGAACGGATTGCAAATAGTTGACAGGTGACATTGCAGTTTTCACGGGTATCGAGCTCTGTGTGTGAAGGTGCAATAAAATTATTAAATGTTTTCTGAACTGAACAGATTTATTGTGGAAGCATTGCAAATCTAATGAAGAGATAAATCTATTTTATTGGAGTGTATACATGCGTGTGGAAAGGCAGTGTTGCCATATATGTGTCATGATAAGAAGAAGAAGCAAGTACATGCCCTATAATAGAGAATTCTTCAATATTTTTTTTATGTAGCCCATTATTCAACTCATATTTTTTATGGCATGTAGTGAGCTGCTAAACATGGAGGAGGCAAATCGTGTTGATGGTTGTGTATGCAGATCACTGGTCTTTCTTCATCATTTTTGGTCTAACATTATGAATCACTCATTTGGTTTGCAATGATGGCCACTCAACAGAGATCATTCATACGAATTCTCAGAAGTTGCATTATTTATCCGCAAACACAATCTTGGGGTGAACATTAGGAGCCATCATAGAGATGGCATTCCCTGGCGAGATATTACGAGCAGAGAGGAGCCTACTACAACATTGGTTAACAATTTTGTTTTGTAACTCAAAGTAATTTTACTTTGAGAGGGGGTGAATTTATGTTTTTTAAAATTTGCATGAGATTGTAAGGAGTAAAATTTTAAAAGTTACT
Organism: Picea mariana; assembly: GCA_032191745.1. Taxonomy (NCBI): domain Eukaryota; kingdom Viridiplantae; phylum Streptophyta; class Pinopsida; order Pinales; family Pinaceae; genus Picea; species Picea mariana. The sequence continues at coordinate 36,120 of JASDQU010242390.1, read as the reverse complement.
TGGAATTTGACTAGAGCCAAGTGCCAACCTCAGTCATTTTTCTCCTGTTTCAACGACTATACAAGGGTCAAGGACAAGCCCCAATAGATCTCTTTTTTGTGTGATGCGTCTAGTGTGTTTCACATCTTGATTCATTTTTGGTGCAAAGATTCAACACTACAATGTCAAAGTTAATTAATTTGTTCTCTGCCTCCAATAAACTTGAAGGCACAAAATCATACAATACATGGAATCGTCTCATTGAAAGTACTCTCACTTACAATGAACTTTGGCGTGATATATGTAATGAAGATACTAAGCCAAATAAGCCTACAGATGCAGCTACATTAGGAAAATGGGAAGTTAAAAATGCCAAAGCATTAGAAATCATTAAAACTTTAGTTAATGATGAGATGTATGTTCACATTGAAAATACTACTGATGCATGGTCTGCTTTGAAAGTTTTTAAGGATTTATTTGATACTCATCCTGAATCAAAGAAAGTTGATCTTCAATTAATGTTGCTCCAACAAAAATTGACTGAAGGAGGTGATGTACATGAATATATTTCCACACTTAAGAACATTAAGCAGGAAATACTAAATGTTGGTTTTCAAGCAGTAGATGATAGTTTCATGACCACAATTTTAATTGTTGGATTTCCTTCTTCCTATACACATTTTTTGGAAACTTTACACATAACTGGAAAGTTAGACAAGCTTATGTTTGATGAGCTAAGTGAAATGTTATCTCAACACAACAAAACTTTTGGAAAGAAAAAGCAAGTTGGGGAAGATGTTTTTTTCACATAAGCCAACACAAGTAAATCTTCAAGTGACAGTTCTAGAAGAAAAGGAAGAGGATATTTTGTACAAGGTCGTGGTCGAAGCCAAAGTAGAGAAAGAAAAAAATTAGATAGGAGCAATTTTCAATGCAGAGGAAACAATCAAGGCAAAGGGTATTTTCAAGGCAGAGGAAACAATCAAGGCAGAAGGTATTTTCAGGGAAGAGGAAATAGTCAAGGTAGAGGCTATTCTCAAGGAAAAGTCAAGGCAAAGGAGAAACTTCAAACAGAGGTCAAAACAGAGGCAGAGGACAGATTTCAGGCAGAGGAAGAGATTTAAGTCAAATTTTTTGTAGAAGATGTAACAAAGTTGGTCATTATGCAGAAGATTGTCGAACTTCCATTGATAAAATTTCCAAGTTTCATAAAAACACAACATAGTTTGCAAATGATCGAGATGATGATGGTTCAGAATATGTCTTTACCTCATCTTCAACATTACATATTTCAACCGATTTTCAAAGTGATTATGAAGATGCTTGGATTTTAGATTCAAGAGCATCTCAACACATGACTTTCAGACGTGACTTTTTTTTGGAATTTTAAAGAATGCCATCTTAATTCCATCTTTCTTGCAGATAATACCAAACATACTCCTTATGGAAAAGGTGTAGTTAAAGTTTATTTACCTGATATTGGAGAAATAATGATTTCAAATGTATGGTATGTACCAACCTTTAAAAAGAATTTGTTGTCTTTAGTCACGATTCAACAAGAAGGATGTCAGGTGATTATGGAAGATGGCTTAGTTAAGATTAATTCAGTCAAATAGAAAATGAAAACAATGATGACAGGTTATGAAGATGGAAAACTGTTAAGGATGAAAGGGACAGTTATTCCAAGGAATTCTGATTTTGCAGGAGCAGTAAGTATAGGTATTTCACCTATAAGATTGTGGCATGTGAGATATGGACATCTCAATTTTGAAAGTCTCTCTCAATTGAAAAAAAAAGGGATGGTTAAGGGACTTCCAACTTTCAAAAAGTAAAATTCAAAATGTGAAGCATGCATTTATGGAAAACAAAGTCGAGAGAGTTTTTCAACAAGTTCATGGCATGCAAATAGGCGGTTGAAACTAGTTCATAGTGATGTTTGTGGACCACTACAAACTTATTTAGGTGGTTGCAAATATTTTTTACTCTTTATTTACGATTTCAGTAGAATGACTTGGGTTTACTTATTGAAGAAAAATTCAGAAGTATTTGAAAAGTTTAATATTTTTCGTCAACTTGTTGAAAACGAAGTTAAAGAAAAGATAGGCACTCTTAGGACAGATAAAAGAGGGGAATTCACTTCTAATGAATTCAAAAATTATTTCACAGGAAATGGGATAAGAATACATCTTACAAATTTCTACACTCCTCATCAAAATGGATTCGTAGAAAGAATGAATTGCACCTTTTTAGGAATGGCAAGATCCATGTTAACCTTTAAAAAGTTAAGTTCTACATATTGGGCAGAAACAATCCATACAGCTATGTACTTAAGGAATAGATCTCCAACTGGTTCTTTGGATGGAATCACACCTTATGAAGCATGGTTTGGTTTCAAACCTCAAGTTAAACATCTCAGAGTTTTTGGATTAGTATGTTATGCCTTAGTTCTGAAAGAAAAAAGAACTAAGATTGACTCAAGAATCCTGAAATGCACAATGATTGGGTATTCTGATGAGAAGAAAGGGTACTGACTTTTGTCCAATGGAAAATTTATTGTGAGCAGGGATGTAGTTTTTTATGAAACTGAAAGTAAGAGTGCTGAAGAAATAGAAAGTCTTCTTCAAAAGTTAGAAACTAATGGAAATCAAAGAAAAGGAAAAATGCAAAGTCAACCAAATTCACATAATTGGTATGAACTTGATTTTCCTTCATATGAAGATGATACATCCAGTCCATTTACTTCAACAACATCATTTGGGTCTTCCAGTAGTTCATTAAACTCTCCTAGTAGTGACAGTTCATCTAACAATGATTCTCCACCTCCAGAATCTTCAACTGATCGACAAACATCAATTTACATTAATCCAATTTACAATAATGGTAATTCAGATTCCCAAACAAGTGAAAATCAACTAACAAAATGGGCAGTTTAACTTTTGAAAGATATAAGGCCTGATGAGAAGAATAAAACAGGAACAAGGGGATCACACAGAAGTGAATAAAAGTTTTCCTTGGTAGCAAATGATTTTACTAAACCTTCCACGTACAAAGAAGCAATAAAACATAAATAATGGAAACATGCTATGATTGAAGAGTATCAAGCAGTAATTGATAATAACACTTGGAAACTTATTGATTGTCCTCAAAGTGTTAAACCCATCGAATGCAAATGGGTTTACAGAATTAAATACAACCAACATGGCAAAATTGACAAGTATAAAGCAAGACTTGTGGCTAAAGGTTTTGCGTAGCAGGAAGGCATTGATTCTGAGAAAAAAATTTCTCCTATAGCTAAATGGAACACCATCTGATTAACACTTGCATTGGCCGCTCAGAAAGGTTGGAAAGTTCATCAAATGGATGTAGAAAGTTCTTTTCTCAACGGAGACTTACAAGAAGATGTATATATGAAACAACCACCAAGTTTTGAAATTGAAGGGAAAGAACATAAAGTCTACAAATTAATCAAGGCTTTATATGGGTTAAAGCAAGCTCCCCGCACTTGGTATACCAAAATGGATGAATACCTTAAGAAATTTGGTTTTCAACAAAGTGAATCTGATGATACTTTGTATATTAGTCAACAGGGTCCATATCTGGTGATTCTTGTTATGTATGTAGATGATTTGATCATTACAGGAAACAATGATGATCACATTACACAGGTGAAAAAGGAGTTACATACAGGTTTTAAGATGACAGATTTTGGCTACTTCACTACTATCTTGGAATTGAAGTATTCCAATGTCCACATCATATTTTCATTTCTCAGAGTAAGTATGCAGCATAAATTATTCAGTGATTTGGAATTCAGGATTGCAAACCATATCTTACCCCTATGGAACAACACTTGAAACTTTTAAAATTTGAAGGGGGGGAAACGGTAGACAATGCTATTTATAGACAGTTGATTGGTAGCTTGATTGATTTGACAAACACGCAACCAGATCTATCTTATGTAGTCAATATTCTTTCACGCTTTATGCAGTATCCATGGGACAGCCACCGGAATGCAACCAAAAGAGTTCTTCAATATATCCAAGGAACAAAAGATTTTGATCTTCTTTACAAAAAGACTAAAAATTTTGTACTTGGTGGATTTTCAGATGTCGACTTTGCTGAAAGTATTGATGATCGAGCATCAACATCAGGTTATTTAATGAACATGGGTTCAACGACAGTGTCTTGGAGTTGTAAGAAACAAGGTACAATGGCTACTTCTATAGCAAAAGCAGAATACATCTCAGCATGGGAAGCAACATGTGAAATTGTTTGGTTACGTAGAATTTTGCAGGACTTGGGCATTTCTCAAGCAGAAGCTACATCATTATTCATCGACAACAAGTAAGCCATTAAGATTTCCAAGAATCTAGCTTTTCATTCAAAGACAAAGCATGTGGACACCAAGTATCATCATATCAGATCACTCATTGCGAAGGATGTCATCAAGACAATTTATTGTTCTTCAGAAGATTAGATCTTCGACATTTTCATGAAACCTCTTGGCAGAATAAAATTTACTAAGTTTAGGGATGAGCTTGGTATCTGTTGTAATGTGTCTTTGGATCATAGGGGGGAATGTTAGATGATCCAAAATACAAATATCATAGTTTAACAAGTTAGAATAAAATGATTATTAATTTAGAATATTAAGTTAATAATCTAGAATATTTCATTAATAAATGGAGACATTTAGAAATAGAGTATTGTTGTAAAATATATGACTCTAGGAGGGTGTCGTATCTTAGGCTCTAAATTAGGAGTATAGTTAGAAGATTGTTAAGATAACATTTATTATAAATGGACACTTGTTTATTTAATAAGTGATTCATAACTAGAGTTTGTTAGGACATTTACCTTATATATAGTTCATTACAAGAGTGTTAAGGTGTTCAAGTGTAAACTCTTGCAAATTCCCATATGTAATTTATTTTCCTATTTAATAAAAGTGTGTGTCTGAGGACACTTCTGCCATTAGGGAGAAATTTAGACCCTAAAATTTTCCCCGCTAGAATGAGTTTTCTTATCAATCTTTTGAAAATTATCCACAAGGTTTCTAACAATATGATGACTTATTTATGAACTTTTAACTGTTTTAATGTCTGGAATTCTCCTAACAGTTTTCAAACTCCTAGATTTTAACAAAGAAAAATAATTAACAATTAAATGCATTATTTGATTCAAAATATTATTTAATTGTAATGATTCCAAGCCATTATGCAAGGATCATCACGGTTTTGGTGTCTTTTTAAACCTTTTCTGGTTGTGGTATTTCTTCAAACAGTTTGCTGATCTATTTGTTTAGATGTGTTTATATATGTTTATGAAGCAAATAGTAGAAAGAGATAACCATGGAACATACCTCAACCATATGCAATACGATAGACAAGCCAAAACATCTCAAATCTTCTTTATTCATAAAATAGAAGAACCTACTACAATGGAGATCTCGATATGGAATGCTCAACAGATGGCCAAGATGATAGAAAATAGATAACAAGTATGAGTGGCTAAAAAATGCTCCCAACAATACAAAATAAGCCTCCAAGACTGGATAAGAGATGAAGACCAATGCCAACTGCCAAACCCCTCACTGCTGGAAGATGCCACGCTATGTTGGATAACTAAAGCTCCTCAACAATTCGGCCCTGGTGCCAAAGATGTCCAATCACCTCCAAAAAGATGCCAAATAGTAGATCGGGTGATGGTAAGAACAACCCAGGTGCCCGAATATCCAAGATCACCCTCAACCTCTATAGATCTGAACTCCTCCACTGAATGGTGTGCTCCACTGGATGACTGAAGCCCTAGATAATTAGACCCTAATGAAGGAGGCCTCCAAATGCTCTGAAACTCTCCACAATGATATATTAAGACATTGAAATGAGAACCCAAGTGCTCAAATCCTCAAAATACCTGCTAGATCCTTAGATCTAGCTACCCTCCAAATAATGGTGCGCCCTCCTCTTGGGAAAATGTCCCGCTCTCAATACAAATCGATCCTCCACTCAAAGACTCTAAAAAACCACCAAGAATGATGCCAAGACACCTGCAAAGGAAACCCAATACCCAAAATTCTCGGAATCCCTTATCCTCAGTTAGGACGAATCCTTCCTCAATGAATGGTGCACCCACCTTGCTAGAAACTCCCAAATAGTGTGCCCTCTCTCTATCTGCACAAGCAACTGATGTGGAGTCCTCCTGCAACTGAGTAGATCTGGAACTAGAATGGTGTGGGACCGTATTTCAGCTCCAAGACCAATCTTGGGACAAGCTAGATGGAATCTTTCACCACCGAATTGTCCTCTAGGGTTTGTTAAGTCAAAACCCTCAAAACCCCCAATGTTGGGCTCACTAGCTAAAAGACAGAAATCCAAAGATAAAACATACATGAATGGATGAGAAGAGGCCCTTGCCTTTCCTTTATAATTTTGTCTCACCTTGTCCCTCCAAAGTGACTTTCATTTTATTAATATTTGATTAATTAATTAAATCACTTTAACTAATTAATTAACCTTTTTACCTCTGAAAAGCTCCTTATCTCTCCTTGTGGCTTCCCTAGCCACTAAAAGTCACTTATAGCCATCCCATCCTATAGTGTTTCTCCTCCCAATTCCAATGAGCTATTACACTAAGAGGATCCTCCCAGTAATGTGCCCAAAATGACCTCTTCAGTGAATTTCATTGACTTATAGCTCAAAATAGTCAAAATCGTGGAAATCGTCGGAATGCAACGGAACCAAAGCCAACCTGTGTGGAATAGCTCATAATGATGGAATATGATGAGCAATGCAAGTTGGACCCCACAATGCCTCTCAATAACCCTTGTACTCGCTATAACCTCCACCTGGCTACTCTGGTCATCATAACCCTCTACACTGTGATGATGTCCCAAAGTGGGGACATTACAGTCCTCCCTGCTAGAAAATTGCTTGTCTTCAAGAAATAACCAAATCATCTCAAATAAAATACCAGGATCCTATGTCCACCTATGGGATACATAGTAGACCCCATCCAAAGATGAACAATAGTACACTCCACCCCCTAGATCCCATATCAGGAAGTGAACTGCAATACTCTGCGAAGCATAGTCCTAAAAGATATCAACCCTGTGAACCTCTTGCACATGACACATGGCCTCATCTCAGAATGAGTCCATCCTCCAAATCTCTACCAATATCCACACGACCTCCATCAACTGCACATGATGATGCTAGCATGAGGTACTACAAGACCTCCATGAGACACCCTCAAGCACTGTGCTCCCCTCAACATTGAAGCTAAATGGAAAGTTAGAATGACTTTCCCCTGCAATGGTCCACTCTCCCCTGCTGGTCAATGAACTGGTCAATCCTGCAATCCCTGGGTCCCATGCTAACCTCTGTCGAAGATCCTCATGCTGACATTGCACTACTCTGACCATGACTGTCTACACCCTGCATACATCCTGAACCCTCCTCTCCTGGGTCCTCCAGCTAAAATACCTATGACCACCGAACTTACTATCCAAAAACTGTATCTGTAAGGGCATCTTTGTAGAATAAGTACATGTCCAAACATATCTATGCCCTATCCTGATGATCAAGTGGAAGGAAAGGTCTCGCCCCATAGGACAAGTACCTGCAGACCCACTCCAAACCAAACCAAGGTGGAGTGTGTGGCTCTTTGGTGCAACCTGGTTCAACATGAACATCGTGCTAACAAAACAGACTCCTGGGTCCCATGAAAAACTTGGAAGTTTATCACTTCCAATCTCCTCTAACTGCTCCTGTGTGAGGCTAATCACTGCCAGAAGCCCTATGTGCTCATCTGCTACCACCTACCCCATGCTGCTCTCTCTCACACACCAAGTCTCAACTGGTTGCCTATGACGATCCCTCTCTCTCTGGCTAGATTCCATAGCTGTACTCATGTCAAGTGGCCTCGGCCTAGGCACTCTCAATGCTTTCAAACACTGTCTATCTCTCCTCATGCGACTACTAATCTAGTGAAGGTGCTCAATCATAACTATGGGCTGCTGCAAAAGAGTGAAATATGCATACTCCCCTAAGTGTGTCTCCTCCATGCAATTCAGTACACCCCTCTTAATCCCACCATACATCTCAACATGTCTTTGTGAACTATCACTCATCACTGTATGCTCCGACGTACTCCTGTCATCTCCTGCAAACTCATGCTACATCACGGATCCTGGGCGTATGGCTGGATCAATCTCTATACGGATATCACCCACTCCCAAGACACCAATGGAAGTGTCCCCCATCAACTGGTGATCCTCTACTAGATCATCAACATCCTCTATCAACGTGGCTGACTAATACATTTGAGTGTCCACTAAGACAGGTGAAGTGGATCTCTGATGGATCTCGTCAAGAGACTCATCTGTCCTAGACTCTGATTCTTGAAGGGTAGTCTATGTGCCTCTCAAGAATCCTCGAGTGCTCTCCAACTCCTGAGTGAGTCGGTCCATATCCAACTCCTGCTCCCTTAGAGCCTCATGATACATCTCACCAACCCTCAGTAGATAATCCATGCCTGTCAACAACTACTGGTAGTCAATCCTCATCACAGATACTCTCTCCCGGAGAGTGTGAAAATCATCCATGGAAAATCCTCCATCTAAGCTACCCTGTGCCACTGATGCTCTCCAACAGTAATCTACCATCACTGCATGCATGTCATCCATATGTCTAGTGGCTTCCCTAATCATAGCCTCACTAACTCTCAACTGTGTTGCTAAGTGGTGTGACTCCTGATCATGGTCATACTGAGGTTCCATCTCAGACCCCTCACTGCTAGTGTCAGTCCTGCTAGTACCAACTCTAGAATCCCCAACCACACCATCTGCATAAGATGACGTGATGAACTATCCACTGTCTACTATGCTACTTGGTACTCCTGTATGCCACTGCATCCCCTCACTAGAATCCATCTCCCCCTGACTCACACTGTATCCTGTATGAGCAGCTGTATCCTCCTGTGCACTCAACCTGCTACTATCATCTGTGCCTAGATCCCATATAGATGTATCCAGACTCGTGCTATGGTCATCCTGACTGCTAAAGAGTGCATCCTCATCCATGCAATCTGATCCTGGAAGTAAGTGCTCCATCCACCTGTCAGCCTCTGCAATCTGCTCAACCAATGGAGTCTCCAATAGCTGTGACTCCATCTCCTCTAGTTGACCTGTATGTATGAGGTCAACTACATGTACGTCCTGTACCTCCTCCTAGATCTGTGGGTCTACCTGTCCATGGTATGCATCCCTCACACTAGGCTCATCCATCATACCTGACGTGCCACTGATCTCTTCATGTGACGTGGCTATCATGGGTGTCTGAATAGGTGACAGATGTGTCACGACCCCCATAGGAAGGTCATCATCTTTAGGTGCTAACACGTGTGACTCCTCACTAGTGTCACCACTCTGCTGAGGTGTAAGGTCATCAATGGTATGTGACATGTCTGACGAGACACTGGTGCTATCGTCCTGTCCATCCAGCTGCCTATCCACTACACAAGGGTCATCATCCTTCTCAAGCGTGCAAGCATCACTAGCCCCTGTGCAAGAGTCATCATCACTATCCTCTGAGGTAGAGTCACTATCACTAGCCTCTATGCAAAAGTCACTGTCATCATCTGACTGCTCTGAATCAACATCTATCGCTCCATCCTCACACACCTCATCATCACTGCCATGACATGCCTCAATAATGCACTCCTGATCCTTACCCCTGCACCTATGATCTGGTTCCCATGGCCCCTTGCAACTATGGCAAGGTTGCGTGCTCCTAATGGGTGTGGGGTTTCTTTGTTCTTCCCACCATCTAGTTGCTTCTTTTTTCTTTTTATCTGCTATTATGATCCCCTCTAAAATATCCTCTTCACTCCAACCGGGCTTTCTAAAGGCTACATACTGAAGAAAGGTTATGAGAGCCCTATGTTCGTCGCTAAGGCTGAAATACATTATCTCCAAGCATGTCATCTCAATGGATATCCTATCCATTTCCTTCCAACTATACATAAAGACCCCTCAGTTTTGCAGGATTTAATCTCTGATACCACTGTAATGATCCCAAGTCATTATGCAAGGATCATCACGGTTTTGGTGTCTTTTTAAACCTTTTTTGGTTGTGGTATTTCGTCAAATAGTTTGTTGATATATTTGTTTAGATGTGTTTATATATGTGTATGAATCAAATAGCAGAAAGAGATAACCATGGAAAATACCTCAACCATATGCAATATGATAGACAAGCCAAAACATCTCAAATCTTCTTTATTCATAAAATAGAAGAACCTACTACAATGGAGATGTCGATCTGGAATGCTCAACAGATGGCCAAGATGATAGAAAATAGATAACAAGTATGAGTGGCTACAAAATGCTCCCAACGATACAAAATAAGCCTCCAAGGCTGGATAAGAGATGAAGACCAATGTCAACCGCCAAACCCCTCACTGCTGGAAGATGCCACACTATGCTGGATAACTGAAGCTCCTCAACAATTCGGCCCTGGTGCCAAAGATGTCCAATCACCTCCAAAAAGATGCCAAATAGTAGATCGGGTGATGGTAAGAACAAACCAGGTGCCCAAATCTCCAATATCACCCTCAACCTCTGTAGATATGAACTCCTCCACTGAATGGTGCGCCCCACTGGATGACTGAAGCCCTAGATAATTCGGCCCTGATGAAGGAGGCCTCCAAATGCTCTGAAACTCT
>JASDQU010242390.1:0-22315 GCA_032191745.1 Picea mariana | reverse complement strand
GACACCTGTAAAGGAAACCCAATACCTGGAATTCCCAAAATCCCTTCTCCTCAGCTAGGACGAATCCTTCCTCAATGAATGGTGTGCCCCCGTTGCTAGAAACCCCCAAATGGTGCGCCCTCTCTCTATCTGCACAAGGAACTGATGTGGAGTCCTCCTGCAACTAAGTAGATCTAGAACTAGAATGGTGTGGGACCGTATTAGATCTTCAAGACCAAGCTTGGGACAAGCTAGATGGAATCTTTCACCATCGAATTGTCCTCTAGGGTTTGTTAAGTCAAAACCCTCAAAACCCCCAATGTTGGGCTCACTAGCTAAAAGCCATAAATCCAAAGATAAAACATACATGAATGGATGAGAAGAGCCCCCTGTCTTTCCTTTATACTTTTGGCTCACCTTGTCCCTCTAAAGTGACTTTCATTTTATTAATATTTAATTAATTAATTAAATCACTTTAATTAATTAATTAACGTTTTTACCTTTGAAAAGCTCCTTATCTCTCATTGTGGCTTCCCTAGCCACTGAAAGTCACTTCTAGCCATCCCATCATGTAGTGTTTCTCCTCCTGATTCCAATAAGCTATTACACTGAGAGGTTCCTCCAAGTAATGTGCCCAAAATGACCTCTTCAGTGAATTTCATTGACTTATAGCTCAAAATAGTCAAAATCATGGAAATCGTCGGAATTCAACGGAACCAAATCCAACCTATGTGAAATGGCTCATAATGATGGAATATGATGAGAAATGCAAGCGGACCCCACAATTCCTCTCAATAACCCCTGTACTCACTATAACCTCCATTTGGCTACTCTGGTCATCATAACCCTCTGCACTGTGATGATGTCCCAAAGTGGGGACATTACATTAATAACTTATATGAATTATAATGAATAGTTCATTTAGTTGACTTACCTTATAGTTATTATATACCACTTTCATCCACCTTAATTCGTTTAGGAGTTATTCATCGAACACTTCTCAATCTAGGTAGGGATAATGGACCCATATTTTGGCACTCTTGGCCTCTTTGTCGTGGTGTTACAAACATGTAACATACCCGACCCCTAAATACCCTTTGTAGGGATGGGGCATCAAATGTTTGATCTCTCTAATCATATCAAATCATCTCGATGAGGTCGTCATCCTCTTCCACTCGACCGTATCTTTCTAACGACTATTACTGACTCTAATCTGACCTTTGGTTTGCAATATGTGGCCTCCAGAAGTTGTTATTACCTGTTGGGGACCTCATGGTGGTCAGCATTCGACATTGAATGCCCCTTTTTCCTTTATGCACATATACTCCTCAAACCCCGATATCTCTCCACGTTGCCTCGGTCATTCAACGATAGGCATTTGGTGTTTAGCGTTCAACATTCCACATTTATCGTTTGAACGTTCAACGTTCTACGTTTGGCATTTGAACGTTCGAAGTTCAGAATTCGACATCTACATTGAATGTCAACATCCAACATTCGACGTTATACATTCGACATTGGCGTTCTATGTTGAACATCGATGTTCAACGTTCCACATTCTAAGTTGGACGTCAATGTTCGGCGTTCGACGCTCGATGTTCGATGTTCTTTGTTGGATGTCGACATTCGGTGTTCTACATTGATTGCCTCATGATACTACACCCCAAGTCTTCCAAACTCCCAAAGTCCTAGAGTCTTGGAGTCCCAGTCACATCACCAACCACGTTGGCCAAGAAGGCACAAACCAGAGGCTGACACGTGGTGAGGGCCAGGGGTGACACGTGTCATGCTCTAATAGGCATAAGGGGTCTGTAAACTGTGCATATCTCGGTGACATGTGGAACCTTAGTTGTGGGTCCACATCAACCTGGATGACATCAGTGAACCACATCAACCCCAGACATACAACCTTCTAAGTTCTTTCAAATCTCATGGTCAAGGTTTGCCCACATAGATCCATATATCCATGGCTCTCATTTCTTCGCAACTCTAGGCTTCAGAGCATATCAACTCCTCACATCGTGAATCCCCTGGGGAGCCAAGTATTTAGACTATCGAATCTAGCACAATGTGTCCTTGACCTGTCAATGGTTGATATTTACTTTGTCATTCATGACTTCAGGAGTCTTCACACTTTGAAGACTCTTGGCCAATTTCCTCCAGAGTAACAAGTCTCCAGACTATCGGATCTCCTGCCACGTAGCCTCTCATCCAAAGGCTCGAGTCCAACAAATGAAATCTGACAGGGAACAAGACGGGGCCACGTGCCACTCCATGACGTGTTCTAGCTGGTTGGGAAGTTAATAGGGGTTCTCAACAGAGTCCTTAGATTGACGGTTGATAGGGAACTTGAAGGATCTGAGCATCAACAATCTACGCCACATTGTAAATTCGACATTTGTGGGTTCACCGTATATCTTCTATTATCACTCTGTAATTCCAAGAGTTTGTCAGGGGTAGAATAAATTGACAGAGGTAACTTATCAAAACCTCTTTTTAAACTAGGATCTATCCCTGCTAGTTTCAGAGAGGGATCTCTCTCTATAATTTAGATTTGTTTGGATTTTATATATTAGGCTAGTTAAGCTAGTCTGATTTTGTTTGTTTGTTTATAAAGCTTGGCTTAACAAGTGTATTAAAATTCCATTGGGATATGGGGTTTGTATTAAATATCAGAATCATATACATCTTTTTATGAGGTTTCTTCATAGGGCGAGACAGTAAAATTTTTGGATCTATTGAGATTAAATGAGATGGATTAGACTGAAAAGATGAGAAGGTCAACCAAGCAAAGAAGCAGTTAAGAATTTCCTTACTTAATATGAAATGAATAACATATACACCATTAAAAGACCAGATACAGAGTATGCAATATAAATTATGTTCTATTGATTTCCTTTTAATGGCTAGAATATAAAAAACATAACTGATTACAGAGAATAGAAAACGTTCAACAAAGAAAGAGAAACATCACCAACAATTCAACACAAGAATCCCTTAAATTCACCTGTTTTATTACTGATTGATCCTTTTCAAAATATTACACAAATATCTCCTTGGGTGAAAGAATCAACCCTCAATACTTCCAAGTAAGAAGTGTTTATACAATAGTTACATATGATCCTGTCATTAATGACTAGGATATTGTGGATAAAAAATCTAACTAACTAGATTACAATTTACAAAATATTAGGAATGTTGCTAATCTATTTGAATCCTTGGTGTTGATTCTGGGGGAAGTAGTTGATGATTCATCACTTTGACTTGACTGTCTTCTCCATGCTGACTCAGAACTCCATATCACCTTTACTCAAGTAAAGAACACAAGTCTTCCCATCTGTTTTGACTAGGGATGGAAACCTTGAGTAACTTTCTGTATATTTTGTCCATCTCAGTGTACTTGGCAAAAGTAGGCTTTGTGATGAAAATGTGTTTTATCTCATGTTGGATGCTTAGGTCCAACTATAATGTTTCTAGGAAATCCTTGTCAGTAATGCTTCCATGAATGCCTGCAAATTTGGAACCATCCTTGGCCACTGTATTGATCTTTTGTTTGTAATCTGATAGAGTAATAAGCTTGTCATTTATCACTACCAATCCAGGAAGGCCCTTCTTGTGAAGTACTTCAACCTTGTTGAAAAATATCTGCACTCCAATTTCCATCATCTAAGATTTATCCTCTAGCTGTAGCATCAATCCTTTCTTGGTCAAGACCTTCTTGACCTCAATAATGGTATTTGTTTTGTCTTCAATTTCCAATGCTTCTAATTACTGCTTGCTCTTGGAGTTTAGGAACCTAATGAGCTCAGTGGCCTTTGTAGGTCTCTCCCCTAACTCTTCCCTTATCTTTTCAATTGCTTCTCTAGCATTTTGTACCAGTTCATGTTGTCCGAAAATGATTTGTATTTATGGTCATATTTCTGCCATTGATTTTCTAATATCCATCCAGATGTTTTCCTTGACCTCGAATAATGTCTTAGCCATGGAAGTCTCCTTCTTCAACTTCTATAATTGTTGACTAATTCTTTGTGATTTATGCATTTCTGTGTTGTAACTGGACTGGAACATGGACTTCGGGTCCTGGAGAATTTTTAATTCTTCTTGTAGATTTCTAATTTATTCCCCTTGAAGGGACATGTCCTCCACTAACTTTACCAGCTTCTCAGAAGCAACTGGAACTTTCATTGGGATAGTTGATGGAATCTATCTTGTTGTGGATGTTGTTGTTGTACTAACTCCTTTGAGAGGAACTGCATCTAATGGGATAACATCCACTTGAGCACTATGTTCATTCTCTTTAACAAATTTGTCTAATTCAGCCTCCATCTCTTTAATCTATGCATTTGGCTCCATTTTCAGCTTTAGCATCTCCTCTTTGTGGCCTTCACTTTCAGCCATTTCTTTTTCTTGTGAAACCTCAGTGGTTGGAAGTTTCAATTGTTTTCTCAAGGAGGCTATGTCATCATTTTTATTCTTGAGTAACTCTTCAACTACCTTGACATTAGAAGGTTCATAACCAATCTTCAGTACCAGATCCTCTAGGGATTTGATTTTATTATCTTTGGCCAAGGATGATATATTTTCCATCTGCAATTGATCTTGGACGTTATTCAATGAGACCTACCACTTAGAGGAATTCAATGAAGTGCTTGTTAGAATGGAGAAAATCATCTCCCTTGTTTTTCTGTGCATGTCCATTTGGTCCAGTGGATGGACCTCCTTCACATCAAACTCAAAGGATGTTTTCTTGTAGTCAGAAGTTGTCTTGGGGTGAGGTACTTGTTCTTGTAGGTATTCCATTTGCATCCTTCCTTTCTCTCTATCAAATGTAGGCAGTAATCTATGTTGGTATGCAGATGTCTGCTTCCAAAACTGAGCATATGTGTTGTTATTCAGAAGTTCATTCTTCTGCTTGATCAATTTATATTTGTCAAAAATGCTTGGTTATGTTGGCTCATGAGAGGACTCAGCTGACACTGTAGTGTCTTCTTGCTTTTTGGATAAGGATGTGGACACTATGTGTTGACTTCCTGAGAATGTTGAAGAATGTGGTCCCTCCATGACTATGGTGGACTGTGTTTCTCCTTCTCTAAGCCTATCTGATGTGTGGCTAGTTTTATCCCTCTTCCCGTAAACTTGAAAGTATTTAGCTAACACTTCAGTGACTGAAGGAGAAACTTCTTTCCTCTCTCTTTTTATGTTTGTACTTGAGGAGTGACGATATGAGAGGAAATGACAAGGGGAGGTTCTTATTCAGTTTCCAACAAGGTATTTTCCTTCTAGTCTGCCTGATTCATATACTTTTCTACTTCGAGCTTTTGCACATAGGCATTAGGAGAGTTCTTCTTCTTGAGCCTGATTTCTGATATAATACCAAAAGGGTTGTAGTTCCATGTTAATCTTAGACTGGAATTCATCTTTTTCAAGAGGTTTTTAACTTGTTCTCTTGCAGCTCTGTTGTTGCATATGAAGGGATGAATTTGGCTCTTGATCCTGAGTTGTTGTTTCTTCTTAAATGGTACAAAATGAATGTCATTAGAGCTTATCATATGTCTAATATATTCCAATACAAAGATCATAACAGGGAGGTATTTTGGTAGTTTATATGGTGGAAGTTCACTCCCATATACTATGATCTCAGTGTGGTTCTAGTAAAGATACCAGTCCCATGTTTTGGCCAAGTCAGATACATGAAGAATTCTATGGACCAACTCATTTATTCTTGGTTCGATTTTGTTGTTGAGCATGCACACCACTCGATAATAAAATTGTTCAATGAAGTCTTTGAATATGAACTCAGTGGAATTCTTCCTTACTGGTGAGGTCCAAGTGGTCATTGATTGATGATTTCCTTCACGATCTAATTTCTAGAGAGCACAGGAGAATCTGTCTACTTGAAAGAAAAGGAACAGGTACACCAGCACTAAGGAGTACTTGAACTTTCTTTTTGTTGACAATTTGAAGAGTTGTTCATGTATATTGTCAGCCAAAAATTGACTAAAATCGAACTGGGTTGTAGCTTTCTCTTCTATGGAGAAAATGGACAGAAAACCTAGAATAGGTTCGTCTACCCATTCATCAGACAAATATACTAATAGGCAATAGAGGGTGGAACTGATTTGGTTGGCCCTGACTGAGAAAATGGAAGAGAGATAAGGTGGGATTTTCTTAGGCAACTGTGCATCTTCTGGCATGAATATTTCAAAGATTTGGGCTCTTTAGGGGAAAGAGAGTTTCTGATAGAGGTCATTTAGGATTTCAATGGAGAAAGGGCTAGTAGAATCAATTCTGGGGATCTGTAGCATCTGGTTTATTGACTCAGGAGTAATGGTGAACAGAGTTTCACTCGATGAAGACATGATGGCCNAAGTAGTAATCTATGTTAGTATGTAGATGTCTTCTTCCAAAACTGGGCATATGTGTTGTTATTCAGAAGTTCATTCTTCTGCTTGATCAATTTATATTTGTCAAAAATGCTTGGTTCTGTTGGCTCATGAGAGGACTCAGCTGACACTGTAGTGTCTGCTTGCTTTTTGGATAAGGATGTGGACACTATGTGTTGACTTCCTGAGAATGTTGAAGAATGTGGTCCCTCCATGACTATGGTGGACTGTGTTTCTCCTTCTCTAAGCCTATCTGATGTGTGGCTATTTTTATCCCTCTTCCTGTAAACTTGAAAGTATTCAACTAACACTTCAGTGACTAAAGGAGAAACGTCTTTCCTCTCTCTCTTTTATGTTTGTACTTGAGGAGTGACGGTATGAGAGGCAGCGACAAGGGGAGGTTCTTATTCAGTTTCCAACAAGGTATTTTCCTTCCGGTCTGTCTGATTCATATACTTTTCTACTTCAGGATTTTGCACATAGGCATTAGGAGAGTTCTTCTTCTTGAGCTTGATTTCTGATATAATACCAAAAGGGTTGTAGTTCCATGTTAAGCTTAGACTGAAATTCATCTTTTTCAAGAGGTTTTAACTTGTTCTCCTACAGCTCTGTTGTTGCATATGAAGGGATGAATTTGGCTCTTGATCCTGAGTTGTTGTTTCTTCTTAAATGGTACAAAATGAATGTCATTAGAGCTTATCATATGTATGATATATTCCAATGCAAATATCCTAACAGGGAGGTATTTTGGTAGTTTATATGGTGGAAATTCACTCCCATATACTATGATCTCAGTATGGTTCTGGTAAAGATACTAGTCCCATGTTTTGGCCAAGTCAGATAGATGAAGAATTCTATGGACCAACTCATTTATTCTTGGTTCCATTTTGTTGTTGAGCATGCACACCATTGGATGATAAAATTGATCAATGAAGTCTTTGAAGATGAACTCAGTGGAATTCTTCCTTACTGGTGAGGTCCAAGTGGTCATTGATTGATGATTTCCTTCCCGATCTAATTTCCAGAGAGCACGGGATAATCTGTCTACCTGAAAGGAAAGGAACAAGTGCACCAACACTAAAAAGTACTTGAAATTTCTTTTTGTTGACAATTTGAAGAGTTGTTCATGTATATTGTCAGCCAAAAATTGACTAAAATCGAACTGGGTTGTAGCTTTCTCTTCTATGGAGAAAATGGATAGAAAACCTAGAATAGGTTCGTCTACCCATTCATCAAAAAAATATCCTAACAGGCAATAGAGGGTGGAACTGATTTTGTTGGCCCTGACTGAGAAAATGGAAGACAGATAAGGTGGGATTTTCTTAGGCAACTGTGCATCTTCTGGCATGAATATTTCAAAGATTTGGGCTCTTTGGGGGAAAGAGAGATTTTGATAGAGGTCGTTTAGGATTTCAATGGACAAAGGGCTAATAGAATCAGTTCTGGGGATTTGTAGCATCTGGTTTATTGACTCAGGATTAATGGTGAACAGAGTTTCACTCGACGAAGACATGATGGCCCTTTAGCCGAGAAGATAATGGGATTGACACTTAACGGAAAACTCTGGGAAATGATAGATCTGGGGAAACATGTACAATGGTATATTGGACTCCCAGAGTCTGATATCATCACTCTGGTCTAATAAAATGTCTTTTAGGCATAAGTGTAATTTGAAGAAATCGAATTCACACTTCGGCTTTAAAACTCTGTAGTCTTTGTCAGCTAGGGGAATGTGATCCAAGTCGATGGGAAGAGGAAGAAACAGGTTTTCGAAAATTTCAACGGATTTGGTTTTGGTCGCCATGGATAATAGAGATCTGAAGGTAGAAATAATAACGATTGTATTTACCTAGTTTAATGGCACATGTCGGTTGTGTATCTTGGTGGTGGTTATCTTGAAGAAACAAAGTTAAACGGTGCAAGGGTTTTTTTTTTATGGTGCGGGTGGTGACTGGATGATTAACGGTTATGAGGGATGGCATTGATTGGCCAACGGGTAGATGATTATGACATGGATGGCATTGATTTTTCCAACGGGTAGATGAGTGTGATGTGTGACAGGGTAGTGGGGTATGGTGGCAGAGTGAGGTGGGTGGTATTGGATGAGCAGTTAAGAGGGTTCCCAGAGGGGGCGGGAGTAGGTGGTAAGAGGAATTGAGTGGGGGGATCTGGTAAGATATGGGACAGACACGTAGTGCGGGGCCCGCATTGGGAAACCACTTTTCTTGGACCCCCCCAGTGTTACAGGAAGAAAGGTCGAGGGGGTTCAGAAATCATTGTCGACCGTTTATTTGGGCACGCCTTCATCAACCACTGAGAAATGTGCAACCTTTAGTTGCATGATGACAAAAGGTCATATCCTGACCAAAATTGGGATAAAAAACATGTTTTGGGTAGCACTAGCTCCCCCTTCTTTAATTTTTTTCACCAAGGGGTCATTTTCTAATGTAAACACATGATCCAGATTTATTTTCGGCATGAAATGAGAGTGGAGATATAATAAAGAAATGCACAGAGATATCACAGATATACAATAATATAATAGAAATGTATCAGACATGCAACCATAAATACATAGATACAGTAATACACGATTTCTATTAATGAAATAAATGTACAAAGATTGTAAAAATATAGAGTGAAAGACTCGCTAGAATGGTGGCATCTTATCTCTGAGAAGAGATGTGACGGCTACTCGCATTCGCAAGAACATGATTACAATGAGGCTCTGAAGGCCTTTTTATAATAAGTAGGAATGCCAAAATCCCTCGACATCCAAAAACCTAACCCTAAGAGATGAAGTGCCAAAAGTCATGTGGGCCCTATTTGGGTAAGTTAGTACATCAACTTCCCGGGGTCGTAACGTTTGCATACGATCTTCATTTTAGGCGTATGATAGCTTGTTGGAAAGGTATCATCGAGGAGATTCATTTTAGGCACAATATCAAAGGAACTTACATATTGTAAACATTTTTTCACAAAAAAAAAACATTGTTTAGGGCCTCAAAATGGCCTCGGAAATTAAAAACTGCTAAAAATAGTAAATTACCAAAATTGCCAGAAAACTATTTTGAGCCAGGTGGAAAAGGTGGGTGGCCACCGATATCCACCTATATCAATCCTCCCTCCTTAGGAATCAATGGTCTCCATTGTGTTGAGTGACTGGGGGAGAGGAAAAAACGTTTGTTGAATCTGAATCTTGGTGAGCTACTTGCCTCGTTGGAGAAGTTGTGTTGCTTAGCTTATTGAAGGTTGTCACAAACATGTGTATGGAAGGGTTGGAGATTTTTAACCAGTCTGGATACATGAGATTATTTTTTGCAGAAGGAATCTTTACACTTTGTTACAATCTTGTCGACCTGCTTCTGTTGGATAGAAGGTGTTTGGGTCGAGGCTATAGTGGTTGCAGTATCCTTCTGTTCACCTTTTGAACAAATTGTGAAGAAGCTGAATTTTGTAGTATGAGATACTACCTTGCAACACTTTTTAGGTGGAACAATAGTTGGAACTACCTCTGGTATTCTATAGAGATGACCCCCTAGAGAAACAATTACACTGCGGGGTTGAGGCTCATAAACAACATGGCGTCTCCACATATATGGATGGCCCAAGAGAACATCATAGACATCTAGTGGGGAAACATCACATAATACCCCATCCTTGAAGGGATGGATGTCATATGACAATCGAAACTATTGGTTGACACGAAGATCTCATCCTTGGCGAAGCCACCCGATGTTGTATTGTTGTGAGTGTGGTGTTGTCGACAATCCCAACTGTTTGACGACCTCTACTGATATGAGGTTCTTCTGGATTCTTCTATAAACAATAAAATGCATCGGGGTCCCCTTCAACCACATCTGTGAATGAAAAAGGCACTCCCCCTCTTTAGGATCTGTTGGTTCTTCTAGTTGAATTGTTGCGGTCGTGACAATAGTAGTGGGGTCTGCATCGATGATCTGTCTTTTACCAGTATTTGCATAATCAGATTCTGAATTAGGGTTCGACTCCTTGTATTTGATATCAACCACCAATGAATTTTTTGAGAAACATTCATCAGTGTTGTGCTAGGGTCTTTTGTGGAAATCACACCATTTTCTGGTGTCCTTCTTTGCTTCTCGTGACCCTAATTTTCTTGTGGCTTGGACTAGTTTTTGGGAGACTGTTTGTTAGGGACGTACTTGTCATACTTTGGTTGTTGCGGATTTGCAGACCCGAACTCCCGTTTGTTCTGGTTCTTAAATTTCTTCTCGATTTTAACAGCATATCGATAAGCAACACCAAGTGATGAGATGTCTAAAAAATCCATTTCAATTTGGATGTAACTGTGTAGAGCCCCATGGTATTTCAGAACCAAATGTCATTCATATTCTTTGATACCCAGCTTGGTGTTCAAGGTATGAAAGTTACTGGTGAACTCCGGAACTTCTTGGCCTCTCTCTTGCCGCAGTGTGGTCCATATCATGTACTGGTCCTCATAGTTTCCAACAGGGTAATATTGTTCCTTTACCGCATCCACAAAAAAATCCCAAGTGGGCTCGGCCCCATATATTCCAGACTCCTTTGTGGAACTTTGCTCCCACTGAGTTTCCCACCAATTTTTGACATGAGGGAGATATTTAAGGAGTGTGAAGGTGATCTTTTCTCTATCGGAAAAATTGTAAATAGAGAAATAACCTTCTAGCAGATTTAACCATTTGTCTAGTGCTTATGCATCTATCTGTCCTTCAAATACAGGAATATCAAAATTAATGTGTACCTTGAAAGGTAAGGTGCTTCCAAAGTGGTCTCTTAATGAAGATGTGCCTATTGCTATTGGCAGGCATTGAAGGATGTGGCAAAAATTCTCCATTATTTCGTCCCTCTGTCACGAAATAATGATAGGGTCATTTACTCCATCGTTTTTCTTTTCTTTCACCATTGAGGGTTTATTGGGTGTGAGAGAGTGATTTTTCTCAAAAAATATAAGCTCGAGACCCAACTTTCTATACTCGGACCTCGTCGGGTACATGCACTGAAAAAAAATCAAGAGCAACCTTCTCTGATACCACTAATCTGGATTTATTTTTGGCATGAAATGAGAGCAGAGATATAATAAATAAATGCACAGAGATATCGCGGATATCCAATAATACAATAGAAATGTATCAGAGATGCAACCATAAACACAGAGATACAGTAATACATGATTTCTATTAATGAAATAAATGTATAGAGACTATAAAAATATAGAGTGAATGACTCGCTAGAATGGTGACAGCTTATCTGTGAGAAGAGATGTGACGGCTACTCGCATTTGCAAGAAGATGATTAAAATGAGGCTCTGAAGGAATTTTTACAATAAACAGGATTGCCAAAAACCCTCGACATCCAAAAGCCTAACCCTAGGAGATGAAGCACCAAAAGTCATGTGGGCCCTGTTTGGGTAAGTTAGTACATCAACTTCCCGGGGTTGTAACTTTTGCATACGATCTTCATTTTAGGCATATGATATCCCGTTGGAAAGGTATCATCGAGGAGATTCATTTTAGGCACAATAAAAAAGGAATTGATATATTTCAAACTTATTTTCCCAAAAAAAAACATCGTTTAGGGCCTCAAAATGGCCTCGAAAGTTAAAAACTGCTAAAAATAGTAAATTATCAAAATTGCCAAAAAATTGTTTTGAGCGAGTTGGAAAAGGTGGGTGGCCACCGATATCCACCTGGATCAACACATTAAATTAACTCAAATACAAGGCATTTAATCAATATTTTTGCAAATCTTTATTGAAACAAACCATGCCAACCTAACTCCTAGCCTAATCAACTAACCCATTAATCCAGCTTAGACTGTTCGATTAATAATTACTCTAACCTAATATATTTGGCCAAGATTACACTGTTTGGCCAAATTTATTCACTAACCTATCATAGTTGGCCAAGATTAGACTGTTTGGCCAAATTTATTCACTAACCTATCTAATTTGGCCAAGATTTGACTTTTTGTCCAAGTTTATTCTCTAACCTATCAACATAAATTTAAAAGGTTTGATCATGATTGTGCAGTATGAGTCAAACCAAGCTTATTCATGGGGTTTTATATTTTCTCTTCTTTTTTTCTTTTTTTCATAGCCTCTTTTGATTTTTTTATATTTTTATTCTTTCTTTTCTTTTTCTTTTTCCTTTTTCTTGTTCTTTTGTAAAACATTTGCAGAATAAAATATTATTTACAATATAATACAACTAGAGGAAGATATTCTAATCACCAGGTGATCCTATGAAATATAGGGTTCTAACAGTGGCTCCACTTGGGGATGGTGCTCTACTCGTGAGGTGCCAAGAACCAGCTACCTGATGCCTTGAATCTTCTTCTCCAGTGCTTTTCTGCATCCTGATTTTCTTTATTTAACTGTAAATCTGGTGATCCTGATCAGTGTCTTAGGGCCTTCTCTTTGGGCTTCAACCACTTGATAAAAATCACCCACACCTGACATAAAAGTAAAAAATGGTTTATACAATGAGATGAGTGAGAGAGATCTCCATTCTTGTGGGACATAATGTTTGAGCAGTCTTCCATTGACAGGTCCTCCTGGCAAATCTGCTTCATCCATGTCCTTGATTAAAAATTCATTTTTTCCTCTATAAGCCTGGATTATGAATGGGCCTTTCCATTAATTGTCAAAATTTCCATGCTTGCCATTTTCTTCATTTCTTGAATCCCATTTTAGTACTATATCACCCAATTTGAAATCATCATCCTTGGTTCTTTTGTCATAGATTTTCTTAAAATTCTCTTGAATCACCTGAGTCTGGTTATAAAATTCATCTCTAGATTGTTGTAGTTTTATCATTTGATTTATTCTTCTTTGGATATCGTTTGATTCTACCTGTACTTCTTATAATAGATTCATAACAGGAAAACTCAAAGAAGTGGGAAAAACAACATCCATTCCATAGACCAACTGATATAGAGACATATCAATTGACCTCTTTATAGTAAGCTTGTCTACCTAAAGTGCATGTACCAACTTGTTGTGCCATGATTTTTTATTGTCTTGCAGCATCTTCTTGATAATATTGACCAAATTCTTATTATAAGACTCTTCCAATCCATTTCCCCGATGGTAATAGATTGTAGAGTGTCCTAAGGTAATCTAATACTTACTGCAAAATTCTATCATATTTTTTTATTTGAATGTTGTTGCATTATCATTGATAATCTTCCTGGGGCATACAAATCGAGAAAGAATTTTAGTTTCCAAGAATTTTATAATCACAACATCAGTGGCTTGCGTGGAGGGTACAACTTCAATCCACTTGGTGAAGTAATCAGTAGATGTGAGGATCCACTTGTGTTGGCCTAATGAAGGTGGGTGAATCTATCCAATAAAATCCAAACCCCATTGTTGAAATGGAGCTTCAACCGAAATTGGCTTCAAAGGTAAATGCATATGTTTCCTTTTTCCTTAAAAATCTGGTATTTGTGATAGGAGGTTACCTTTTTGTGGACATATGAAAACAAGGTTGGCCAGTAGAAACCAACTCTAAGAATTTTATTAGCAGTATCCTTCCAATTCAAATTTCCACCACAGTCTCCTTCATGGAACTCCTGCAAAGATTTGTTAGCTTCATCTTTCAATAAACAATTTAGTAAAATACCTCCAACATATTTCCAATAAATATTTTCATTCAGAATGCAATATTTCAAAGATTTAAGTTTTAAAAATAAACTTTTAGCTTTTGTCAAACCAGGAGGAACTTGTAGATGATGTAAAACATAAATGAGTTATTCATACCAGGGAGAATTTGAGAAAGCCTCTTTGACATATGGATTCTCCTGCTCTCTTTGTTCATCAACTGCATCTAGAAAATTCTAGTATCTTCAACTTTTGTTTTTTTGGCTACATCATAAAAATCAAACAGTTCTTCCAATGGGACTAGTCCTCTAGGAAGAATGTTATTCTTTAATTGAAAAAAATATAAATTTTATTCTTTTTCATTTATTTCTTCTAAATCTATTTTATTTACACTTTCATTATCACTATCTACATCAATGTTTTCACACTCAAATTCATTTTTGTATTGTAGAAAGTCAACAATCCGTTCATCATTACCAAACACTTGCCAGTACCTGATATTGTCTGGGACAACAGGTCTACATTTCACCTCCACTGTGTATTGGAGATTTGGGTGAAACAACACTTTACAAGTGGCTGTTGAAGTAGCCAGTCCATCAACAAGTATGTTTTGGCCTCTGGGAATCACTAGCAAGTCATATTCAATAAAACATTGTAAAAAATTCAAAACAACATTTATATAGGCCCTCAACCTTGGGTGTTTAGTAGAATACTCACCTTTAATATATTTAATGATAAGTTCAGAATCACCTCTTACTGAAATTCTTTCAGCAACAAGATTTTTCAACAATTTTAGGCCAAGCATTAATGCTTCATACTCAGCTATATTGTTGGTGCACTAGAAATTTAATTTATAAGAATGTCTTTCTGAATACATTGCTTTTGGATTATGTACCCACACCCCAGCTCCAGATCCTTCTTTACTAACAGCTCCATCGAAATCTAAACTCCGGAGAGGTTCTACTGGTTCATCACTTTGTATTGTTACTGTTTTATTTTCCTCGGGGGTTGCTTTACTTTCCTCCAGGTTAAACATATCATCTTCCAATTGTGCAATTTGACTATCCATGTAACCATCATTATATAAAATGAAGGAGTCCATATCAGAATGAACAGAGTATAAAGGGTAATTGTGTGGTTTCTCTTGACTACTGACCATGTACTACATCAACATTTCTATGTACAATCTTCTCTGTTTACCAAATAAAGGAATGGTGGCATAGGACATGTCCATTTGTAGGGTACCCTATAATTTGGTACCCCATGATCGAGATAATAACATGCCATACTTTGGAGGAATATCTGCAACAAAAATATCCATTACCATGATTTTGGTTGGGATTTGTGCCAAGGTAATACACAAGTATTTGATCATACCTATTCATTTAACTTTGCTTGAATCAAAGGAGTATAATTCCTTGTAAGGTATGGTGATATCAAGTCCTAATTTCTCCATCATAGCCTTGGGAATAAGATTGTGAGAAGCGCCAGAATCCAGCATGGCATTGTGTAGTGTTTTATCATGAATATTTAGATGAACGTAAAAAGGAGAAACAAGACCATTGTCATCTTTTCCCTCAACCTCAGAACCAAACAACAACTCTGGTTGATCATCATTTATGTTCATTGTATCAGTACCCATTCTTGGATCTATGTTCAAAGATTTGATCACTTATGATCTATAAGCATTTTTATTCATTAATTCTGACAGAGGAATAGGTATTTTAAGTTTAGCCAATTCACTTTCCAAACTGATTGTGGCAGGAGCTCTTCTTTGACTGTAAAAATATGATTTATCAACCACATTTTTATGTACTTTAGTATTAGGCTGACATGTGGATGTAACCTTAGTTTGATCTGTTCTTGGTACAGAATCAGGTGTTCTTTTTGTAGGGACCTTTGAGTTTTTATTTTCAAGAACTTTCTTAGGAACAATGTCTGAGGTTTTCTTGATTTCAGAAGCTTTCTTAGTTGGGTTGTCATTAAAATTTTTACTCAAGTTGTATTTCCTATGAAATTCCATTATTGCATTTTCAAAGGCTTGTTGTTCTGACTCTTCCTCATCTACTTTGGTCTGTGAAAGGAGAAACAGTTATTGTTCTTCTTGAGTGAGGAAGATGGAATCATTGTCATTAACCCCCATAAGATTTATTTGAATGTCATCTAATCCCTCAATTATCTCTTCCCCTTCATCAGCATAGTTTTCTTGAAGAGGTGGCCTAATCTGTTGATCAGGACCTTTCTGTTCCCTTCGATCTCTAGGTTCTCTTTGTCTGATCTAGGGAGGGTTTCTTCTGAAATTTGGATTTCGAATCTGCGGACTAGACTGATTCTCTCTAGGTGGGTTTCTGTCATTGATTTCTAGTCTTTCCATCATTCTCTTAATGGTTATGACTAAAGAATCAATTTTGGCATCTGAAGTAGAATTGGAAGGTTCTTCTTTAATTATGACTCTCCTTTCAGTTCTTTGTCTGGCTCTCCTAGCCAATAGGTTTGCTTCAACACTTATATCACACTTATGCATATCTTCTAGAGTTGCAGGGTTTCTTTATCTCATTTGGTAGGACATATTAGCATCAAAGCCATTAGGGAACTTGATCAAGGCCAATCCTTGAGGAGGTTTAATATTAGCAGGAATTGAATTATAGATATTATTAAAATGAGTGCAATAGTTCTGTACAGTTTCCCCATGGTTTCTTCTGATATTTTCATACTCAGATAATATTTGGAGTGGGTTTTTATTTACCTCCCATCTATAGAGAAATGATTGGTGAAAAGCAGCAATATCAGCAATGCTAGCAACAGGTAATGCTTCGAACCATTTCTTGACATTAGTAGTTAAACTTTGTGCAAAGAGTCTCATTTGAACATCTGCCTCATCAACTTCCTGTAAATCAAAAAAGTCATTCATTTTATCCACATGTTGTTGTGCATTAAGGGTTTTAGTGCCATCAAACTGGGGAATCCTAGTTTAATAGTCCCGAGGCATGTTATGTAAGGGAGAAACTAATGCCAGAGGAGCATATATTGTGGCCATAATTGGTGGAGGAGGTTGGATGACAACCTTTGTAATTACTGGAGAAGTGACAGAAGATGTGGAAGAAGTAGGGATGGGAGGTATAAAATGAGTTATTTGAGGATTGACAGAAGATGCAACAATAGAAATGGTAGAAATCTCAATCGACTGTTGGAAATGGGATTTAAACAAAGCATGGTCAAGATTTGATGCTAGATCTTGTATTTCTCAAACTCTTGAAGGATATGTTGATAAAAAAATGTTCCAAGAGAGAGTCTTTTAGGAGTTCTAGGTTGAAGGATGGTTCGATCTAGGATTGTTTCATCGACAAATCTTTCAGACTTGGTTCTGAAAAGGTTGTTCTCAAAAGGTAGCTCAAACTCAATGTCTTGTATTGAGACAAGCTTCTCTGGAAGGTAAGTGGCCCTAGGAAGAGGACTTCTACTCCCTTGACTTTCTATTGTGTTTCTTTTTCTCATTAATTTTTCTAGATTATCTACTATTGTTATAGGTTCTGGGTCAGGGTGAGATCTAGTATGAATTCTTTTTGGAGCCAGAACTTTAAAATTTTAGAAACCTAATTATTTACATTTTTTAACAACCTCTGAACAATTATCACTTTAAAGTTAAATCTTTGATTGTTCAAAAATAAAATTTTCTTTTTTAGGGAAGACAATTTATAGAGTTAGAAAATTTGTTCGATTCTCCAGTATGGTTGCCACTATGTTAGCACTCTATAATTCCCAGTGGTTGTCAGGGGTAGAAAAAATTGACATAGGTAACTTATCAAAACCGATTTTGAAACTAGGACCTATCCCTGCCATTTTCAAAGAGGGATCTCTCTGTATAATTTAGATTTGTTTGGATTTTAGATATCAGGCTAGTTAAGCTAGTCTGAGTTTGTTTGTTTGTTTATAAAGGTTGGCTTAACAAGTGTATTAAAATTCCATTGGGCTATGGGGTCTGTATTAAATATCAGAATCAGATACAAATTTTTATGAGGTTTCTTCACAGAGCGAGACAGTAAAATTGTTGGATCTATTGTGATTAAATGAGATGGATTAGACTGAAAATATGAGAAGGTCAACCAAGCAAAGACACAGTTAAGAATTTCCTTACTTAGTATCATATGAATAACATATACACCATTAAAAGACTAGATACAAAGTATGCAAGATAAATTATGTTCTATTGATTTCCTTTTAATGGTTAGAATCTGCAAAACATAATTGATTACAGAGAATAGAAAACGTTCAACAGAGAAAGAGAAACATCACCAACAATTCAACACAAGAATCTTGTAAATTTGCTTATTTTATTACTGATTGATCCTTTTGAAAAGATTACACAAATATCTCCTTGGGTTCAAGAATCAACCCTCGGTACTTCCAAGGAAGAAATATTTATACAATAGTTAGATATGATCTTGTCATTAATTACTTCGATATTGTGGAGAAAAAATATAACTAACTAGATTACAAATTACAAAATATTAGGAATGTTGCTAATCTATTCGAATTCCTAGTGTTGATTCTGAGGGAAGTAGTTGATGATTCATCACTTTGACTTGACTGTCTTCTCCATGCTGACTCGGAACTCCACATCACCTTTACTCAAGTAAAGAACACAAGTCTTCCCAGCTCTTTCGACTAGGGATGGAAACATTGAGTAACGTTATATATATTTCATCCATCTTAGTGTACTTGGAAAAAGTAGGCTTTGTGATGAAAGTGTTTTTTATCTCATGTTGGATGCTCAGGTCCAACTGTAATGTTTCTAGGAAATTATTTCCAGTAATGCTTCCCTGAATGCCTGCAAATTTGGAACCATCCTTGGCCATTGTATTGATATTCTGCCTATAATATGATAGAGTAATAATCTTTTCATTTATCACAACCAATCTGGTAACGCCCTTCTTGTGAAGTACTTCAACATTGCTGAAAAATATCTACTCTCTAATGTCCATCATTTGAGCTTTCTCCTCTAGCTGCAACATCAATCCTTTCTTGTTCAAGACCTTCTTGACCTCAAGGATGGTCTATGTCTTGTCTTCAATTTCCAATGCTTCTAATTCCTTCTTGGTCTTGGATTTTAAGAACCTGATGAGATCAGTGGCCTTTGTAGGTCTCTCCCCTAACTCTTCCCTTATATTTTCAATTGCTTCTATGGCCTTCTGTACCAGCTCATGTTGTTCAAAAATAATTTGTATGTATGACCATATTTTTGCCATTGATTTGATGATATCCATCCATATGTTTTCCTTGGCCCCGTATAATGTCTTAGCCATGACAATCTCCTTCTGAAGCTTATGTAATTGTTGACTAATTCTTTGTGATTTATGCATTTCTGTGTTGTAACTAGACTAGAACATGGACTTCAGGTCCTAGATTATTTTTACTTCTTCTTGTAACTTTCTAATCTCTTCCCCTTGAAGGGACATGTCCTCCATTGACTTTACCATCTTTTCAAAAGCATATGGAGCTTTCACTAGGATAGTTGATGGAATATATGTTGTGGTGGTTGTTGTTTTTGTACTAACTCCTGTGAGAGGAACTGCATCTAATGGGATAACAACCACCTGAGAACTATGTTCTTTCACTTTAACCAGTTTGTTTAATTCAACCTCCATCTCTTTAATCTATGCATTCTTCTCCATTATCAACTTTATCATCTCCTCTTTGTGGCCTTCACTTTCAACCATTTCTTTTACTTGTGAATCCTTAGTGGCTGGAAGTTTCAATTGTTTTCTCAAGGAGATTATGTCATCATTTTTATTCTTCAGTAACTCTTTAGTTGCTTTGACATTGGATGTTTCATAACCAATATTCAGTACCAGCTCCTCTAGGGATTTGATTTTATTATCTTTGGACAAGGATGCTATATTTTCTATCTTCAATTAAGCTTGGACGTTATTCAATGAGACCTGCAACTTCGAGGAATTCAGTGAAGTGTTCTTTAGAGTGGAGAAAATCATCTCCCTTGTTTGTCTGTTCATGTCCATTTGGTCCAGTGGATGGACCTCCTTCACATCAAACTCAAAGGATGTTTTCTTGTAGTCAGAGGTTGTCTTGGGGTGAGGTACTTGTGCCTATAGGTATGCCATTCGAATCCTTCCCTTCTTTGTTTCAAATGTAGACAATAATCTATGTTGGGTTTTATATGTCTACTTCCAAAACTGGGCATATGTGTTGTTATTCAGAAGTTCATTCTTCTACTTGATCAGTTTAGATTTGTCAAAAATGCTTGATCTTATTCGCTCATGAGAGGACTTAGCTAACAGTGTAGTGTCTTCTTGCTTTTTGGATGAGGATGCAAACACTATGTGTTGAATTCCTGAGAATGTTGAGGAATGTGGTCCCTCCATGACTATGGTGGACTATGTTTCTCCTTCTCTAAGCATGTCTGGTGTGTGGCTAGTTTTATCCCTCTTCTTGTAAACTTGAAAGTCTTCAGCTGGCACTTTAGTGACTGAAGGAGAAACCTCTTTCCTGGCTCTTTTTTTTGTTTTTACTTGAGGAGTGTATGAGAGGCAGTGACAAGGGAGGTCCTTCTTCAGTTTCCAACAAGGTATTTTCTTGCCAGTCTGTCTGATTCATAAAAAAATTTACTTCGGGATTTTGCACATGAGCATAAGGAGACTTCTTCTGCTTGAGCCTGATTTCTGATATAATAACAAAAGAATCGTTATTCCATGTTAATCTTAGACTGAAATTCATTTGTTTCAAGAGGTTGTTGGCCTCTTCCTCTTCAGCTCTGTTGTTGCATATGAAGGGACCAATTGGGCTCTTGATCCTGAGTTGTTGTTTCTTCTTAAATGGTACAAAATGAATGTCCTCAAAGCTTATCATATGTATGATATATTCCAATGCAAAGATCTTGATAGGGAGGTATTTTGGCATTTTGTATGGTGGAAATTCACTCCCATATACTTTGATCTCAGTATGGTTCTGATAATGATACCAGTCCCCTGTTTGGCCAAGTCAGAGAGATGAAGAATTCTCTGGACCTCCTCATTTACTCTTGGTTCCATTCTGTTGTTGAGCATACACACCACTGGATGATAAAACTGATCAATAAAGTCTTTGAAGTTGAACTCAATGGAATTCTTCCTTACTAGTGAGGTCCAAGTGGTCACTGATTGAGGATTTCCTTCCTGATCTAATTTCTGGAGAGCACTAGAGAATCTCTCTACCTGAAAGAAAAGGAACAGGTACACCAACACTGAGGAGTAATTGAACATTTATTCTGTTGAGAATTTGAAGAGTTGTTCATGTATATTGTCAACCAGAAATTGACTGAAATCAAGTTTGGTTGTAGATTTCTATTTTGTGGAGAAAATGGACAGAAAACCCAGAATAGGTTCGTCTACCCATTCATTAGAAAAATATCCTAACAGGAAATAGAGGGTGGAAATGATTTGGTTGGCCCTGACTGAGAAAATGGAAGACGAATAGGGTGGGTTTTTCTTCGGAAACTGTGCATCTTCTGGGAGGAAGATTTTGAAGATTTGAGATATTTGGGGGAAAGAGAGTTTCTGATAGAGGTCGTTCAAGATTTCAATGGATAAAGGGCTAGAAGAATGAGTTTTGGGGATCTTTAGCATCTGGTTTATTGACTCAGGAGTAATGGTGAACAGAGTTTCACCTGACGAAGACATGATGGCCCTTTGGATGGGAAGATAATGGGCTTGAGACTCAAGAGAAAACTTTGGGAAATGATAGGTCAGGGGAAACATGTATAATGGTAGACTTGACTCATAGAGTTCGATCTTGTCACTCTAGTCTAAGAAAATGTCTTTTATCCATAAGTGTAATTCAAAGAAATTGAATTCACACTTCGACTCTGAAACTCTGTAGTCTTTGGCAGCTAGGGGAACACGATCCAGGTCGATGGGAGGAGGAAGAAACAAGTTTTCGGTAATTTCGGATTTGGTTTTGGGCGCCATGGAAAACAGAGATCTGAAGGTGGAAATAGTAATGACTGTAGTTACCTGATTTAATGGTGCCTATTGATTGTGTATCTTGGTAGCGGTTAGCTTGAAGACTGGAAACGACGTTGTGTCTATTGTGTATGGATGGGTGAACAATATGGAAATGGTGAATAAACACATTTAAACTGTGCAAGGGGGTTTCCATTATGGCGTGGGTGGTGATTGGACGATTAATGATTACGAGGGATGGCATTGATTGGCCAACGGGTAGATGAGTGTGATGTGGATGGCATTGATTTGGCCAATGGGTAGATGAGTGTGACATGTAACAAGGTAGTGGGGTACAATGGCGGAGTGAGGTGGGTGGTAGTTGATGAGCGGTTAAGTGG
>JASDQU010242389.1:364800-376982 GCA_032191745.1 Picea mariana | reverse complement strand
TTATTATTTCACCCTTTTCCTTTTAGCCCCCATATGTCCAGTGTTGGGACCCTATTCTTCGCTACTTCATCCTTTGGGACTTCAGGACTTTGCAACCTTTCACATCTCCTGAATCAGATTTCGCCGAAATAGATCGGACGGTCAATATTCAATTCTCCGTTTAGATCTTCGATCCAGGCTTATCAGAGGCCTTTCAAGTAAATCCTTGGTCAGGACTTGATCAACAATTGAATGGACAGTTCTCGTTCATTTTGGGAATTCGAGACTCTGTCCTTCACAGCTTCCAGCCTCTTTACAAATCTCCCAAATAACGGATGCATGTCCATAATCTTCAATGGTTGAGAATGCTCCCGAAGTATTCTTCAGTTTGGATGAATCATGTCCACTTCGGGACTTTGGGGATTTAGATAATCGCTGCTCCATTTTCCTCCTGACTGAGCACCAGTTGAATAAGTCATAAAACGGTGGAGACCGCTTGCTGTCGGTTAACACTTCCACTTACACTATCCTTCCACTATACTAGATCAATGGTCGAGAACGCTCTCGAAGTGTTCTTTAGATCGGACGACTCATGTCCACTTCGAGACTTCAGCCTTCAGGACTTTGGGACTTAGGGAATTTGCTGGTGGTGAAACTCTCGAAGTAAAACTCTCAGAGTGATGTAACTTGCTGACATCACTTGTTGACATGGAACGGGTAGAGTGGCTACCACATGTCACTCAGATTCATGATTTACACGTACCTGAAATTTCGATTTCATCTTGACACATGTCATTATCTAATTGTGCCACATGTCCTTGCTAGTGTGGTCTGCTGACGTAGATCTCCCGATGTGGCACATATTCTTCTCCTTGATCTAATGGTCAGGATACTTCCCAGTTCTCTGATCAGATGACTAATATCTACTTTGGGACTTCAGCCTTTAGAACTTTGGGTAATTCAAGTTCTCAACTTCCCAGTTCTCTCGAAGTGAGATTCCCCGAAGTGTAACCTCCTCACAAATTTTAACCTAAAATGAATGTTGTTTGTTGATCATGATCTTAGATCGACGACTCGATCTATCTGCAATGTTGTTTTGCCTTAGTTTAAATCCAACGACTCTTCTTCTTTGATTATCCTATCCTTCCATTTTAATGTGATCCAATGACTATCGGGAATTTGAGTATTCAAGATCTCATCCCTTTTGACTTGCTTATCCTATCCTTCCACTCAACTTGATCCATCGATCGAGAATGGTCTCAGAGTAGATCAACGATCAAGGATGATTGTGGGGTCCCAACTAGCACGATGTTTAAAACTATCGTCGAGCTCCACAATGGAAAACTTCTCGTTGGTAGTGGAAACAATGCCAACCATAGATCTATTTGGCAGGTGACGATTGACAGTCTAGACTAATTGTGGGATTGGAATTAGCACGTTATTTAATTCTCCTTTTTCTCTCTGCAGTCTATCCATGTCGTTGATCTAGCGCTTGAGTATCAATGGTCTCTATTTTATCTGATCGTTGACTAGTCCTCCAACGATCCTTCTCTTGTAATATGAAGGTCTAGACTGATTGCGAGATTGGGAATAACACACTTTTTAATTATCCTTTTTCTCTCCGCAATCCATCCCTTCCGTTGATATGGAGCTTGCGTATTCAACGGTCCTGACTTGATCTGATCATGTTTCTACAATGCGCTTTCCCTTCTGACTTGATCTGATCATGTTTCTACAATGCGCTTTCGCTTCTAAGTTTCATCGCATCATCTCTTATAAGCTTTGATCTTCATTCGCTAACCCTCCTGAGCTTTTAATCTCTGCATACCGTCCTACTGTAACTTTGATCTTCATTCGCTAACCCTCCTGAGCTTTAATCTCTGCATATTGTCCTACTGTTTGACATCAATGACAACACATTAATGACACTATGTCCAACATTTATAAATGATATCTAACATATTCTTACAGTGAAATTCATCTCCTAAGTGATTCATAGCTGTTATATTTCATTTTGGAGATCTTTGGTGAAACCCTAAGGAAATTCACCACCTTTCTTTGCAAGTTTAAGCTAATTGTGTGATTATTATTTAGTTGTACTTGCAATCAATTATTGTTGGGATAATTTTGCATAGTTTGTTCATTGCCTTAGCTAAAGTGCCCAAGGTTTATCATTACAAGTGCTTTTAGGCACTCTTGGGGTGCTTTTCCTCACCCAAAATCTACATTTTCTTTGTTTTTTTTTAATCATATATCATATTTTGGAACTCATGGATAGCAACAAACCAGTCCAATTTGCAGCATATAATCAAGGGTTAACTTAGGTATATTATTTGTTCTTGATTTATGCAATTATATTTCACTCTTGTACTTTCTTCATCCAAAGAGTGATGTCATTGATCCAAAATTAGTGGTAAAATTGCTTCATTACAATAATTGGAATTCATATACAAAGCTTCTAAATTTTTTCGTAATTTCATTAAAATTTGACATAATAAACTTAAATAAGAAATTTAAATAAATAAAATTGAGAATAGAACAACAATAAAAACATAGACAATTATGAGCAAATTGTCAACGAAATTCACCCTACTTGGGCTACATCTCCAGGTCTGCTTCAAGCGAGGAACAAATCCATTAAAGGTGATGAAAAAAACATCAATATGTCTTCTTTACATCAAAAATTTCCTCCCATATGCAAACGGGTCTTTAAAGCTCTTCTAGAAAGACAATGGCATTAGTTTGACAACCCTGTTCGGCCTCTTCCTGCTAAAAATAACCTATCTTTGTGTATTTTCTTCATACAAAATATTGTTGTCTATACATCAAATGATATTTTTTCCATTATATAACAATGTTGTGGCATGTGGCCTAGTGGCAAGACACTATAATTTTGGAGAAGTGGGCAAGGTTCAAATCCCTTTCAACCCACCCTTCCCATAGTTTATTCTCAATTCATGATAGTTTATTCTCAATTCATTGGTATTTATCACACATTCATCGTGTTTAACAAAATTTATACCATAAAAGGTTCTGTGGGTTATACATAAGATAAGGGATATATGGACCACATATTGGGTTGACCTTGTGGGTTATGGCATGTATGTTGATTTATCCCACATTCATCGTGTTTCAACAAACTTTATACCATAAAAGGTTATGTGAGTTATACATATAATCTGGATTATGCTAAGAATGAAATGAGATACAAATGGAAATATAGCAGAGAACACATAAATATAGTGAAACCCAACTTCTATTAGTGAATAAAAAATAAAAACAATGTAGAACACAAACTGGCTAAAATGGTGGTAGCTTATCTCTGAAGAGAAAGAGATGTCGAATATAATTATTCACAAATAAACATTACATCACTCACTCTCCATTGCATGCTCAAAGGACCTCCTTCACCTCAATTATATATGAGAGAGTGGGAGGAGAATAATTCCCATGATGCATGTGGGATAAATTGGTCTAAGTTTACAAAATGCCATAGGCATGTAAGACACTAGGACTTCACGGGAGGTCACCCATCCTAGTACTAATCTATCCCAAGAATGCTTAAATGAGAAGTTCTAATGGGATCTGGTGCATTAACATTGTAGGCATTACATTACATTACAAATGGATATGACATTACATTACATTCCCCATCAAAAGGGTGAATATCATGGTTTATCAAAACCACAGGCTCGAAAATGTTGATTTAGTGGAGAAAGTGGATGGCCACCAAAATCCATTTGGGTCAGTCCTCCCCCTTTAGGAAGAAATGGTCCCCATTGCATCAAGTTCCCTCCAGAGTCAAGAGATGGGGAAACATTTGTTGAATTTGAATTTTGGTGAGTTGTTTGCCTTGCTGAAGTAGTTGTCATGCTTCTACTTAGCTTGTGGAATGATGTCATGAACCTATTGGTGGAGGTGTTGGATCCATTCAACAATTAAAGTTGTATGATATTCCTTGGTCTGAGTGTGGGAGGACTCTGTTGGTGAACATCCAACAAAAATATCTATATATATGGGGGATAATGGTTAGAACCCCAATCACACCTGAAAAGGGCCATGGCAAATAGAGTTATTCTAAACATATGGAAGACTCTCGTTCTTTAGAAGGGAGAATCTATAGATTGGACCATTGGGTAAGGGAGCCCCAGTCACCAAGTCAATGGAATGCGAGACGTGGCAGTGCATGTTAGCTTTTGGTATCTCGAGAGGTACTCTGCATGTTGTGTCTTGTATGCGAGAGTAACCTCACATTTACACTCCTAGGCATTTGACTTTGTAATAGGCTTTTATAAAGTTGTAATAAAGTGGCTCTTTTATTTAAAGTGACTTTTTGTAAAGTAATCTTCTAATATTAAAGTGACTTTTTGTAAAGTAATCTTCTAATATTAAAGTGACTTTTTGTAAAGTAATCTTCTAATATTAAAGTGACTTTATTTCATAAAGTGCACTTATGTAATAAAGTGAAATTGTACTTTAACATTTTAAGTGATTCATTTAGGTGGGAATGAATCATGTCCCTTCATCTTNAGATATAGGGATGGGGAAGGTGAAAAGACATTTAGATGTGAAAAGTCATTTTCATCTTTAAGAGTGAACCTAGGGCAATGTGCAATACATGTTTTAGAGAGATTTTTTTTTAGAGATAAATTGAAGAGGAAAGCGCAACAAAATTGGGTGCTTTTCCCAAGAGAGATTGGGCACAAATCCTAAGATATTTTGTTGTGAGGAAGTGTTGGAGCTTGTTGTTGATTTGGAGGCCGTACTGTATGGATCTGTATAGTTCGTACAACAGAGGAAAAGGGCGTTGTTTTTTAGGAAGCCTTGTTGCATGAAAATCGAGGAACTTGTTTGGTATTTTCCTTTGTTGTTGGGGGTAATTTTGGGTGTTTTCCATATAGTAGGGACGTGGCATAATTTTTTGTGTGTTGTTCAACTGGGCCATACAGGTCATACAACTCATTAGGCACGTTTTCCAAGACAATAGATTGTGGGGATAGTTTTGTGTGGCTGTAAGGGATTTCTCTTGCTGGAAAACAATATTTTTGTTGTTGGTATAACTTTCCTGAAGCTGAATAAAATATCTCTCATTAGGTTTCCCCACACTGGGGTTTTCCCTGGCTAGTTGCCTAAATTTATGAGAGTGCAAATGTGTTTGTGATTGTTGTTCATTATGTTTTTTTTCGCTGCAATTTTTCTTAGTAATGTGCGTTTCAGCTTATGAAGTATAGCTGTGATGTGGGTTATTTTCATTTAAGACTGAAATCAATTTTTTTTAAGTGTATGAAAAAATTATTTGTGTTGATTTTGTCATTTAATTTCTACATGGTATCAGAGCTAAGAATGAAAACCGGAAGATGGCCT
Source organism: Picea mariana (assembly GCA_032191745.1). Lineage (NCBI taxonomy): Eukaryota > Viridiplantae > Streptophyta > Pinopsida > Pinales > Pinaceae > Picea > Picea mariana. The sequence goes on along the minus strand of JASDQU010242389.1, from coordinate 371,639 downwards.
TGAAGGATAAACTTCATGATACAGAGATGGATAAGGGTGAGGGTGTTGCATCCTATCTTACCTGGATAGCCCGGGTTAAGGACGAGTTAGTTGCAGTAGGGGAGGTCATCTTAGAACCCGAGTTGGGAAGGATAGCCTTGAAAGGCTTCACGAAGGAATGGGATGTCTTCATGAAGTGCGTGCTAGGTCGAGAGGATTTTCTAGATTGGAGTAGACTATGGGACGACTTCACTTAGGAAGAGATCCGGATGGGATCTCAAAGTAGTGGATAGAAGGAATACATAGTTGATGAGGATATTGCTCTTGCAACAAAGGGCAAGGGGAAGAAGAAAGGGAGTTTCGGGAGGGACTTGAGTAAAGTCATATGTTACTGTTGCAACCAATTGGGGCACCTTTCTTCTCAGTTTCCTGAGAAGAAGAAGAGGAGGAAGGAACATGAGGGTCCCGATTCAACAACAATAACAGTTATGGAGGACTTTTTGGCCAAGTATGATATGGAATTCTCTTTGGTCACTCTAGTATCCAGTGCCAATAGTGTTGGATTTGTTCATAACAGTAGATGGATTGTTGACAATGGAGCCTCTTGTCACATAACAATAATATGGAATATATTCCTTAGTATCACAGAGACAATTCTTGGTCGGCTGGTGGAGAGTTAAGGAGGTATGGCACGAGTTGTACGTGGAGTTGGAAGGATTAGATTCTAACTCGAGTATGGAGGACTCCTGGAGGTTGATGGAGTTTTGTTTGTTTCTGGGTTGAGGGTTAACCTTCTCTTAGTCTCAGTCTTGGAAGATTATATCTATTCTACATTGTTCAAGAGGGGACATGTATTTATCTAGAGGGAGGGAGTGGATTCGGTCGAACCATATTTGATTGGTGATTGAATGGATAGGTTGTACATGATGGGATGACAACCTACAGATTATGATTCAAAGTCATATGAGGAGTAGGAGGCTCCTGAGAATGTAGTGGTACCAAGGGTTCAGTCTTGCATTTTGAGGAAAGAGAGGGAGTCTCTTCTGGCACCGACAGAAGGCTCAACTAGTGTGAGAGAACATAAGCTTAGAGTGGGAGGATGGACTCTTTAAGGAGCTTAGGGTTTAGGGTAGCTATTAGGAGGATGTCTTATGGTTCGAGTTCTGTGCAGGTGTTGGGGTTGGCTCCAAGTTCATAGGGAGCTCCTACCGCGAACAATGTGATGGTACTAGATGATGGTGATGGCAATGAGCACATCCCTTGCTAAGAGAGAGTGTTAGCTTTTGGTAGCTCAGGAGGTACTCCACATGTTGTGTCTTGTATGCGGGAGTAACCACACATTTACACTCATGGGCATTTGATTTTGTAATAGGATTTTATAAAGTTGTAATAAAGCGACTCTTTTATTTAAAGACACTCCTAGGCACTTGACTTTGTAATAGGCTTTTCTAAAGTTGTAATAAAGTGGCTCTTTTATTTAAAGCAACGTTTTGTAAAGTAATCTTCTAATATTAAAGTGACTTTGTTTCATAAAGTGCACTTATGTAATAAAGTGAAATTGTACTTTAATATTTTAAGTGATTCATTTTGGAGGGAATGAATCATGTCCCTTGATCTTGTAAAGGAAAGATTAGATCTTGACCATTAGATTTAGGGATGGGGAAGGTGAAAATACATTTAGATGTGAAAATTCATTTTCATCTTTAAGAGTGAACCTAGGTTAGTGTGCAAGACATGTTTTAGAGATATTTTTTTTAGAGATAGCTTGAAAAGGAAAGGGCAACAAAACTAGGTGCTTTTCCCAAGGAAGATTGGGCACAAATCCCAAGATATTTCATTGTGAGGAAGTGTTGGAGCTTGTTGTTGATTTGGAGGTCGTACTATACAGATCCGTACAATGGAGGAAAATGGCATTGTATTTTAGGCAGCCTTGTTGCATGCAAACCAAGGCACCTATTTGGTATTTTCCTTTGTTGGTGGGGGCGATTTTGGGTGTTGTCTATATAGTAGGGACGTGGCACATTTTTTTGTGTGTTGTTCAACTAGGCCATACAGGTTGTACAACTCATTGGGTATGTTTTCCAAGACAACAGATTGTGGGGGTAGTTTTGTGTGGTTGTAAGTGATTTCTCTTGCTAGAAAACTATCTTTTTTCTGCTAATATAACTTTCCTGAAGCTGAATAAAATATCTCTCATTAGGTTTCCCCACATCGAGGTTTTCCTTGGTTGGTTACCTAAATTTTTGAGAGTGAAAATGTGTTTGTGATTGTTGTTCATTGTATTTTTTCTACTGCAATTTTGCATAGTAATGTGTGTTTCAACTTATGAAGTATAGCTATGATGTGGGTTATTTTCATTTAAGACTCAAATCAATTTTTGCTAAGTGTATGAAAAAATTCTTTGTGTTGATTTTTTCATTTAATTTCTACAGTGCAGAGGCACCCCTGTAGGTGAAGTAGAAATATCTTCGTGCTCCTCTACAATCTTGCTGACTTTCTTCTACTAGATAGAAAGGTCTTGGGTCGAGGTTTCAGTAACCTTTTGTTCACCTTCTGTGTAATGATCCCAAGCCATTATGCAAGGATCATCACTGTTTTGGTGTCTTTTTAAAACTTTTCCTGAGTGAGGTATTTCGTCAAACACTTTGTTGATCTACCTTTTAGATGTGTTTATATGTGTTTATGCAGCAAATAATAGAAAGAGATAACCATGGAACATACCTCAACCATATGCAATAATATAGACAAGCCAAAACATCTCAATTCTTCTTTATTCATAAAATAGAGAAACCTGCTACAATGAAGAAGCCGATCTAGACTGCTCAACAGATGGCCAAGAAGACAGAAAATAGATAAGAGCTGCTACAAAATGCTCCCGCTAATACAAAAGATTCCTTCCAAGGCTGAATAAGAAATGAAGATCAATACAAGCAGATCTGAATGCCAAACTCTCCAGCTGAAGAATGTCATGCTCCAATAGAAGGCTGAAACCCTCAATAACTCGTCCCTACTGCCAAAAGTGTCCAATCACCCTAATAAATATGCCAATTGATAGATCAGGTGATGGTAAGAACAACCCAGGTGATCGAATCTCCAATATCCCTCTCAATCTTTATAGATCTGAAATCCCCCACTGAATGGTGTGCCCCACTGGATGACTGAAACACTAGATAATTCGGCCCTATTGAAGGAGGCCTCCAAATGCTCTGAAACTCTCCAGAAATATAGATCGGGACACTGCAAGTCACTAGGTAAAGTCTCAGGGTCAGATCTGAAGTGTAACCCCTCCAAACGGACTAGATCTGGATCTCAAAAACACCCTCCTTCTCTTCAATTCACCCCACTGCTCAAGAAATAATCTGAGCCATAAAACTGTCTCATAAAGCACTAGATATGATGTCCAAGGACCTGCAATGAAAACCCAAGTGACAGAATCCTCAACGGCCCTGCCAATCTCCTNCTCCAAAGATGGTGCGCCCCTCTTGCTGGAATCCCTCAACTGGTGTGCCCTCTCTCTATCTGCACATTAAACTGATGTAGAATCCTCCTGCAACTGAGTAGATCTGGAACTAGAATGGTATGGGAGAGTATTGCATCTCCGAGACCAAGATTGGGACAAGATAGGTGGAATCTTTCACCACCGAATCGTCCTCTAGGGTTTGTTATGTCAAAACCCTCAAAACCCCCAATATTGGGCTCACTAGCTAGAAGCCAGAAATCAAAATAAGATCATACATGAATAATGAGAAGAGGCCCTTGCCTTTCCTTTATACTTTTGGCTCACCTTGTCCCTCCAAAGTGACTTTCATTTTATTAATATTTAATTAATTAATTAAATCATTTTAATTAATTAATTAACCTTTTTACCTCTAAAAAGCTCCTTATCTCTCCTTGTGGCTTCCCTAGCCACTAAAAGTCACTTCTAGCCATCCCATCCTATAGTGTTTCTTCTCCCGATTCCAATGAGCTATTACACTGAGAGGTTCCTCCAAGTAATGTGCCCAAAATGACCTCTTCAGTGAATTTCATTGACTTATAGCTCAAAATAGTCAAAATCATGGAAATCGTCGGAATGCAATGGAACCAAAGCCAATCTATGCGGAATGGCTCATAATGATGGAATATGATGAGCACTACAATCTGGACCCCACAATGCCTCTCAATAACCCCTGTACTCGCTATAACCTCCATCTGGCTACTCTGGTCATCATAACCCTCTGCACTGTGTTGATGTCCCAAAGTGGGGACATTACAGTCCTCCCTGCTAGAAAATTGCTTGTTCTCAAGAAATAACCAAATCATCTCAATTAAAATACCAGGATCCCATGTCCACCTGTAGGATACATAGTAGAACTCATCCAAAGATGAAAAATAGTACACTCCACCCCCTGGATCCCATATTAGGAAGTGAACTGCAATACTCTGCGAAGCATAGTCCTGAAAGATATCAACCCTGTGAACCTCCTGCATATGACACATGGCCTCATCTCGGAATGAGTCCATCCTCCAAATCTCTACCAAGATCCACACAACCTCCATCAACTGCACATGGTGATGCCAGAATGAGGTACTACAAGACCTCCGTGAGACACCCGCAAGTGGTGCGTTCCTCTCAGCACTAAAGCTCAATGGAAAGTTAGAATAACTTTCCCCTGCAATGGTCCACTCTCCCCTGTCAGTCAATGAACCGCTCAATTCTGTAGTCCCTGGGTCCCATGCTAATCTCTGTCGAAGATCCTCATGCCGACACTGCACTACTCTAACCACGACTGTATGTCCCCTGCATACATATTGGATCCTCCTCACCTGGATCCTCAAGCTGAAATACATGTGACCACTGAACCTGCTGCCTAGAAACTGTATCGACATAGACACCAATGTAGAAGAAGTACCTGTCCAAACATCCCCATGCCCTATCATGATGACCAAGCGGGAGGAAAGGTCTCGCCCCATAGGACAAGTACCTGCAAACCCACTCCAAACCAAACCAAGGTGGAGTGTGTGGCTCTCGGGTGCAACCTGGGTCCACATGAAGTGAAACATCCAGCTCACCCAATGAACTCCCAGATCCCATGGAAAACTTGGAAGTTTACCACTTCCAATCTCGTCTAACTGCTCATGTGTGAGATTTATCACTGTCAGAAGCCCTCTGTGCTCATCTGCTATCCTCTTCATGCTGTTGTCAATGGTAAATGTGTTGAATAAGGATAACAGGCATATCTGCAGCTGAATGTAGGATGGGAAGGCGTCACATGCTTGGGTCAATCCCAAGGATTCGACCAGAAACTCGTCCATCGGTATGCTAGGTGTGTCTCCTCCCTGCAAGGCACTATACCCCTCTGAATGCCACCATACATCTCGGCATGTACCTGTGAGCTATCACTCATCACTGTATGCTCTGGCATACTCATGTCATCTCCCGTAGACTCATGTTGCATCATAGGTCCTGGGAATATTGTTGGATCAACCTCTACATGGAGGTCAACCGCTCTCGGAACACCAATGGAAGTGACCTCCATCAACGGGTGCTCCTCTGCTAGGTCACCAACATCCTATATCAATGTGTCTGAAAGATACATCTGAGGGTCCACTAAGACAAATGAAGTGGGTCTCTGACGAATCTCCTCAAGCGACTCATATGATCTAGACTCTGATTCTTGAAGGGCTATCTATGTGCCTCTCAAGAATCCTCGAGTGCTCTCCAACTCCTGAGTGAGTCGGTCCATCTCCAGCTCCTTCTCCCTCATAGCCTCATGATACATATCACTAATCCTCAATAGGTAGTCCTGGCCAATCAACAACTATTGGTGATCGGTCCTCATCATAGATACTCTCTCCCTGAGAGTATGAAAATCCTCCATGGAAATCTCCTCATCTGAACTACCATGTGCCACTGATGCTCTCCAACAGTAATCTGTCATCAATGCATGCATATCATCAGTACGTCTAGTGGTTGTCTTGATCATAGTCTCACTAACTCTCAACTGTGCTGCTAAATGGTGTGACTCCTGATCATGGTCATGCTGAGGTGCCATCTCAGACCCCTCACTGCTAGTGTCAGTTCTACTAGTGTCAACTCTGGAATCCCCAAAATCACCCTCTACATAAGATGATGTGTTGAACTGTCCACTGTCTCATGTGTTGCTGGGTACTCCTGTATGCCACTACATCCCATCACTAGATGCCATCTCCTCTTGACTCACATTGTATCCTGTATGAGCAGTTGTATACTCCTATGCACTCAACCTGCTACTATCATCTGCACCTGGATCCCATATAGATGTATCCAGACTCGTGCTATGGCATCCTGACTGCTAAAGAGTGCATCCTCATCCATGCAATCTGATCCTGGAAGTAAGTTCTCCTCTGCAATCTGCTCAACCAATGGAGTATCCAAAAGCTGTGACTCCATCTCCTCTAGATGACCTGTATGTGTGAGGTCAACTGTCTATACGTCCTATACCCCCTCCTGGATCTGTGGGTCTACCTGTCCATGGTGTGCATCCCTCACACTAGGCTCATCCATCATACCTAACGTGCCACTGATCTCCTCATGTGTCGTGGCTATCATGGGTGTCTGAACAGGTGACAGATGTGTCACGGCCCCCATAAGAAGCTCATCATCTCTAGGTGATAACACATGTGACTCCTCACTAGTGTCACCACTCTTGAGGCATAAGGTCATCAATGGTATGTGACATGTCTGCTGAGACACTGGTGCTATCGTCCTGTCCATCCAGCTCCCTATCCACTATGCAAGGGTCATCATCCTCCTCAAGTGTGCAAGCATCACTAGCCTCTATGCAAGAGTCATCATCACTATCCTCTGAGGTAGAGTCACTATCACTAGCCTCTGTGAA
>JASDQU010242389.1:322594-334241 GCA_032191745.1 Picea mariana | reverse complement strand
AAACTTCCCTTCATGCTCAAAACAAAGGAAACCAATGGTATGTTGATAGAGGATGCTCGAGCAACATGACATGTGACAATATCAAGTTTTTCACTTTGAAAGAAGTTAACGAAAGAAATGTGACATTTAGAAGCGATGTTGTTGGAAGGATAGATGGAAAAGTACTATAAGTCTCAATAATGAAACTAGAATAGAAAATGTCTTGTATGTTGATGGTCTAAAACAAAATCTTCTCGGTGTTAGTCAAATGTGTGACCCAAGGACACAATATCACATTTGATTCTCAAGGCTGTGAAATAAGGAGGGAATGCTTAGGAATATTAGTGGCAAATGCATATAGAACATCAAATAATGTATATATCCTCAATTAGATCTAGGGAGAAAAGTGTTATATGGGACCAATAGATGAAGTTTGGTTATGGAATAGAAGAATAGGTCATAGAAACTTTGACAATTTGGTAAAAATATGCACTAAAAAAGAAGTTAGAGACATGCAAAATATTTTTAAACCTTCAAAACTCTCTACAAGTAATGTGAGCATGGAAATCAGACAAGAACAAGCTTTAAATAAAAGGAGTACTCGACAAAAAAGCCACTGGAAATCATTCATACAGATCTTTGTGGGCCTACAAGAACACAAAGTCTACAAGGAAAAAATTAATTCATGTTTCTCATTGATGATTATTCTAGAATGACATGGATTACATTCCTAAATGAAAAATACTAATATTTTGAGAATTTTAAAGCATTCAAGGCCTTGGTTGAAAACTAAAATGATTTGAAAATCAAGTGTTTGAGATTGGACATAGGAGGTGAGTTTATCAATGAATTTGAATAATTTTGTGAGAATCATGGGATAAAAATACATTTTTCATCTACAAGAACTCCACAGGAGAATGGAGTAGAAAGGAAAAATTGAATTGTACAAGAGATAGCAAGAACAATTTTGAATGAATCCAAGATATCAAGAAGTTTTTGAGAAAGAAATCATCTTTAGTCTCTCTATCCAAAATAGAATACGATTATATTAGATCAACAACATGTTGCACACAATTTATCTAGATGAAGCAAACACTACAGGATATCAAGGTAGAATATGATCAAGTAATATCAATCATATGCGACAACACAAGTGAAATCAACATTTCAAAGAATCTTGTTACGCACTCAAAGATGAAGCATATTTTCATCAAGTACCACTTCCTAAGAGAACAAGTAGTTGAACAAAGTGTGAAGCTATAATAAATTTCCACCAAGGAACAAGTTGAAAATATTTTTATCAAACCTCTTTCCATAGAAACATTTTCATATCGCAGACAGAAGTTGGGAGTGATATCCCCCTCATATCGTTAGTAAAGAAGCACATCTCAGGGGGAGAATTCCTTTTTCATTGATGTCAAAGGGGGATAATTATATACAAGGGGAGAGTTGTGGACAAGGGGAGGAGAATTATAGATAGGGAGAGTTGCAGACAAGGGATAATTCTTTCTATTTTTTTAGGATTACGTGTTTTTGAGTACATGGTTTCCATCAATGACAAAGGGAAATATTGTTAAATAAATTTTTATCATTGATGTCAAAGTTAAGTATTCAAATATAAATATTTAAAGGAAAGGTGAATCTAAGAAATACAACGTGGAAGTGGATTGGAAATAAAGTTACGTGAAAGTGGACTAAATATGAAGTTACATGAAAGTGGATCAAACATGAAGTTATGTAAAAACATAGTTACCAACTTAATGAGAACTGTGACCTCAAAACGAGAACTCTAGCCCAAAAAACCCATATTTTTGCATAAAAAACATCAAAATCAACCTCCAAATCAAAAAGTGGTGCTACCGGTAGCACCATGTTTTAAAACGGGGTCAACATTACAACATTTTTCAAACATGGACTTCAAAACTTAGATAGTAGCTCAAAAAAATCTTAAAATCAGCACCTAAAAAGAAATAAGATGTTTTTGAATTTTTTTCTTTTCAAAACGTTAAATTTTGAGATCATTTGAAATTGTATTTTTATCACTTGGTACCATTAAAACCAAAACCTCAAAATCAACCATCAAATTGAAAAGTACTACTACCGGTAGCACCCATTCTAAAATTGGGGTATGAAAATGACACATTTTTATAATGTGGTAAAGGAGCTCATCATTACTGTAGAGAAAATCATAAAAGAAACCCTTAAATGTTTGCTTTTTAAATGTTATTATCACGCAAAGCACAAGGTAATACATAATGCCATGAAAATATTACAATATACTTTAAAAATTCAATGTCACTTTTTAATAATTTATTACTTGTAAAAATAAAAAAGTAAATGCAAGTTACATTGAATGAAACATAAATAATTTCTTAAAAGTATTGTTATATTGACCATATTCAAAACATATGAGCTAAGAAATTTTATGACCTAACAAAATGGTGAAAAACAAAGAAAAACTAGAAAAATAAATAAAAAATAAATAAAATTTACCTGGAAAGCAATAAAACAAAAATACTTTTTTGTTAAAAATAAGAGCAAAAGATCCCTTCAAACTTAAAAAAAAAAGAAAAAAAATGAGAAAAAAAAATTGAAAAATAATCAAAATTTAATAAAATATTAAAAAAAAAACATCTAAAATAAAAAAAAAAAATAACAAAAAAACTAATATTACCTAAGCTACAAATTTATTTAAATGTTTTTTTTTTTAAATTATGTAATTGTTTTTTTGAAAATAAATATGTAACTATATAACATTGTTAATAATGTAACAGTTTTATAATATAACACTGTTATATTATAACAGTGTTATATTATTATAATAGTGTTATATTATAACAGTGTTATAATATAGCACTTTTATAATATGACTGTGTTATATTATAACAGTGTTATATTATAACAGTGTTATATTATAAAAGTGCTATATTATAACACTGTTATATTATAACAATGTTATATTATAACACTCTTATATTATAACATTGTTATAATATAACAGAGTTATAATATCTATGGGACTTGGGCCAGGCCTGCAGGGGGGCCTGGCATCGCTCTATCCCCCCCGCAGGCCTAGCCCGGGTCCTGTGGGCATCCATGGGACCTAGGCCAGGCCCGCGGGGGGGATGGGGCGATGTCAGGCATCGCCCCAACCCCCTCGTGGGCCTAGCCCAGGGCATCACTTGTTATTGTCGGAATTGAAGCATTGGGGTTTGTGTTTTGTGTGCAGTCGGATTGTTGCAAGTCACCGACGTCTTGCAGTTTCACGTTTGTCAATGTGATCATGTGGGTTGTTAATGCATCTTCATCTGCAAATAATACAAGTCTCAATTGTGGGCTTTGGAGCAACGATCAGGACCAGCTTTTATATGGTTGTAGTGCATGCAAAGCGGGTGTTTTGGCATCGTGGAAGCATAATTGGAAGAAGGTGGCTATGTTATTATAGTAGTCCTCGCTTCCTTTATTGTTGTCTACTTCGTTTCTTGTTGCGCGTGGAGAAACATCAGGTGATATGACATTTATCATGGCCATAATAATAACCATTGGAATCGAAATCGCCATGGTCCCGATTGAGGGAAGTGAATTTAGAGACTTCGCCATATTTCTTACATCGTTGTAGTTATTTTTATGTATTTTATTATAAGATGTAATTTTTTTGTAAGATGTATTACTTTAAATAGTAAAATTTTAGAATATAGACTATTGCCACTACTTACTGCTATTCAGAGATTTGATTTATCGCTGCTACTTATTGTCATGGATTCTTGATTGACATTGACTCAATTGTTATTTAGTGATTATTTAACATTGTGACTATATAGTCCCCGAGGTGTAGGACAGTCGGTGACGGAGTGTGTTGTTAAGCCACTCCGTGATGTTAAAGTCGTCGGTTCGAAACCTGCGGGAACAAAAAAATCCAACCATGTTAAGGGTTGGTGTGGCTCAGGCCGAGTGCGATCCCTAGGTGATTTTGACGGCTTAGATGCCCCTGAGTCGTGGTTTCTCAAGACACAGGTTAATCTCGCAGCCAACAGGTCACGGACAAATTAACAAACAAAAAAAAAACATTGTGACTATATAACATTGTTATTTAGTGACTATTCAACATTGTTAACATTATTTATATTTTTTTTTAGATATTTATGAATTTTTGTTTGTGTAAATTTTATTTTTCAAGACTTATGATATAAATTTTAATTTTTTATTGTAGTTTTAAGGTTTTTCAACTTATTTTTGTTAATTTTTATTTAAATTTTGTATTAAATTTTTATTTTAAGTTTTTTAATTTGGGATTTTTGTGTATATGTTTTTAATTTTTGGGGGGTTGTTTCACCTTTTTAAATTTTTTTGGGGCTATAATTTTTGTTTTTTACCTTTTTCTTAATTTTTTCTCATTTTCTCTTACTTTATATATATTTATTTTATTTTATGGTTTTCTTTTCCTCTTTAGTTTTTTAGGTTTTTCTTCAATGGTTTTTTCTCATATAAATTTGTTTTTTAAATGTTTTTGTTTTTTAAATTTCAATTCTATTTGTTTTCTTATTAGTCCCTGCCGTAGGCATAGAGGGACTATAGCGATCGATAATTCGTTGACGGTATTAGATTGTGCATTGACCAAAAATATTTCCATAATATATATTGTTGGAACAAAGGAAGTGAAAACATTGATTTTTATATAATAAAAAGTATCATGTTTGTCAAGATCTGATTGGACAATGGATTGGAGGTCTTATTACTGCCTTCACTATTCCCAATGTTAAATATGTTGACATATCCAAAGTATTTGATCGTATATGGTCTTTTTGAATCATATATTTTATTATGCATTGGTCGAAGGTGGATTAATGCTAGCATTAGTTCGAATGTTTCCTTTAGCATTTTATGTTGGGTAGAATACATTCTCTACCATATTACTATGTGTGATTTTTGCTTTATTGTTGCGTTCTTTGAGAGAACGGGCTTGCCACGCTGCATTTTTTCTTAAATGGTCCTGACAATCTTAACTGTTTATCTAACAGCTTTGGCAGTCTTAAATGTTTATTGTACAGATGCGTTACAATACAGTTTCGTTCATGGTCAGCATCATTGCTCCAGTGCTCGATCCTTGTTCGTTGCTTTGTTCTATGATTCTGGTTCTTGTTTGATTCAACTTTGCAAAGTTGAGGTCTTGCACTTATAGTTCAAGCTCTTCGTGGTTGTTCACTAGTTTTTTGTTCTTTAACTTTGCAAGTTGTTGGACATGTTGTTGCGGTTTGCCGAATTTGGGGTTGATCTCTTGTCATCCTTCGTTGACAAGTAAGTTTCTCTATTGTTGCTATTTTTCAATGGTGGCGGTCCCTGCCTCCAAATTCTGTTGCAGACCATCTTTGTCTGTGCTCTTATTTTTTGTTCCTGGAAACCATGCGTCTTCATATGTTGGCTGTCACGTCCATAGATTTTTCGAAAATTGCAATGCAGAGGGGTTTATGAAAAGTAGTTCGGACGTATCAAAAGAGGGAACCATCCGGCGGGGTGTAGATGCAGGGAATGCTTTTATTCTGTGGGTCGGAAAACTACATCCACATGTTCTCTTTATGTTGAGTAAAGTTATGGTTTTATTTATTTGCGTTCTTTCTTTTGTTTGGCTCAGTTTCTAGTGTTGGTTTGTTTTCTTCTCATCTGGTATGGGGACTAGGGGGGATTGAAGTTGAGAAGAAGAAGGTTGAAAGATATATACGGGGATTGGTACCCTGTTTTTCTTTCCTCCTTTTTTTGCTACCTTTTATTTCTTTCCCCTCCTTTTCTCTGTTTTCATAAAAACTGAAAGTATGTAGCAAACAACTTCAAAATGACAGTTGAAGAGATGAAAGAAGTAATAGATATTGAGTCACATGAAATAGATACAGAGTCCATTATACATGAGAGCATTGAGGTGGTTTTGCATAGCAATGGGATTTTTAGATTGGATGCATTCTCCTATATTGTTGGGGATTTCCTTTTCGATACATTCCAGGTTCTATTGCATTTCCGGTATTAGTCGACCGAGCTGCGCAATGGATTGATAGATTATTTCTTGACCTGTTTTAAAAATGGCGATGTTGAGGCTTTGGAGTCCTATGAATACGAACTGGAATTTGATTTTCTTCGGCAGTTGCATGGAATACATGATGTCGCTACGTATTTTTCAAAGATGCGGTTGTCTGCATCTTCAGTTCTACCTGCACATGAGAGGGGACTTTGGAGAGATACATTTTGTATACGATGGTTGTCTAACTGGATGAATATATTAGTCGGAATATGGTCATTGACAAGAAAAACAAGATATCTACTATTCAACAAAATTGCATCTGACAATCCATATTGCATCTTGTTCCACGATGCCAATGTCGTCAGTGGCCATTATGAACCACTACTGTACAAAAAAATGTCCATATGCAATATAGAAGGTCCTTGTATTTACTTGTCCATTATTTGCAAAGACCTTCAATCGCAATGGAAACAGATTTTGCATTGCATAGATTGCCATGGTTTACAGCTGGCAAAAAATGTTGTGTCTACCTGTGGAGATAGTATGTTCAATGCAATTTGTTGTTTGGTGGCAGAGGAGTTCGATGTTCAGTCGTTGCAGCTTTACATTGTATAGTCCTTTTGCAATGCAATTATAGGCAGCAACCAACAGGCTTTTAGGTGCTTGCATGAGCACCTTTGGCCATATCTCCTAGAAAATATGTCGGCAATTGGAAGTTGGCAGGAATACCTTGTGAACATGGCACTTCCATATGAGAAAGGGAATATGGAGGGTTGCAGATTCTGTTTGCAATGGTTTTCTATGATATTCAGGGTGAATATCTAGGTCTAGTTGGCCTTGCGAGATGGCAGTGTCCATTCCTAGTTTACTGATTCAAATTACGATGGCACAATTGACATCCTCTCGTTGAAAACAAATACAACACATATCCATTATGAACCTTTTCTTGGACATATCGATAGTTCAGGGTTGAATGTCGATGCCACCCAAACGACATTGAATATGCATACGTGTCGAATTCTTTTTAGTGAAAATGAGACTCCTCTCGGTGGTGATATGGGCATACAGGGCTTGAACAAAAAAAGCATGCATAGAATTCATGACAGTTGTGATGAGGCCATAGAGGGCTTAAACAAAAAACGTAGATATTTTTTGTGGTCATGATACAAAGTAAATAATGGCTAAATCATTATCCACGGATATGAGTCCAATTTGGAATCCTGAAAGTCGACTAGAATTGAATAAAATCCCCCGTTTCTACACACAATGATCTGGTAACCACAGAGTTGGTGTAGCACATGAATTATGAAATATGCACTAGGAGTCGGATGGAGCCCTTCAATTTGCTTAGCCAATTTTTAGGTGGGCAGCCCGAGAACCCAATTTCTATATGGTGAAAATCAACCCAATGTACAGCCTGCAAGTCTGAGCTCCAAATAAGTGGATAAGTATGGAATAAGGGATCTGTGCATATTTGGTATGTATTGCTCATTCTAGGATCCCGCCAGCCCTGGAGTAGAATGTTGGGCCAGCCAGCCTACAAATTTGCTTGTCAATTTATTATCATAAGCTATTTGTAAGGCACCGAACAATAGAGGCCCTTCTTTGACCCTACCAGCCCGAGAATCCACGATCTAGAAAATGTACATGGTCTATAAAGTCTCAGCCACCCTACAAGTTCGCTTGTCAATTTGTATATCGTGGAACTATATGTGCTATTTGTAGAACACTGAACAATAGAGGCCTATTTTTTTAGCCCGCTCGCCCGAGAACCTGCGATCCAGAAAGTGGCCAAGTATGGAATTCGATATCCATACATGCTCTATAAAATATCATGTACATACTTTATGAAGGTACATATTTTGTTTTGCCTCGTTTCTACACACACTGATCTGGTAACCATAGAGTTGGTGTTGCACATGAATTATGAAATATGCATTGGGAGTCGGACTGAGCCCTTTGGTTTGCTTACTTGAACAATTCTAACTCATGCAGTTTCACCATTGGACACTCACCAGTTTCACCATACACTTTCATACTTGGCCATTCCTTCCTTTCTTGCTCTTCCCCGTGCCCGTCACGTTCGCACGTGTCCATAATAATAAATAGTGTTTATCTATATATATATATATATATACATGTGTGTGTGTGTGTGTGTGTGTGTGTGTGTCTTGTTTCTAAATATTTAATGCTAATAGGTCATCATGCAGGCACCGTCTAAGCTTTCATTGATGCGCGCAAGGCTCGAGGAGTTCTTCCATTAATGTAATATTTGTGAAGGCTTTTCTTATCCCTTCCCAGTCTTAATTTCAAATGCCATGGAATGTCATTCTCATGCTGCCATCTTGCTTCCTTCACGAAACCTCCAATCTCTTCCCAGTCTTAATTTCAAATACCATGGAATGTCATTCGCATGCTGCCATCTTGGTTCATTCATGAAACCTCCAATCCTTAAATGTTCTTCATCGTAACCGCCACATTCGCACTTCTAAGTATGCAATAATTAAGCTTTACTTCTAATGGGTCACCATACAGCACGCATAGATATTGTCATTAATGAGGAGATTTTCCATTCGCACGCATTGAAGTAATGTTTCCAGGGGATTATATTGTCCCCTTCGTTTCTTCATTTCAAGCAGCGTCTAGAGAAAACCAACGTTTTCATAAACTACTGGCAGCAGCTCCATAACATTTTTGTAGAGATACAATGAACATATTCCTCACGAGCTTCCCATGCAGAAGAAGGGAAAAAAAATTGTAGGGGAGGCGCGGCAGCCCGAAATTTACAATGAAAACATGGATCTTGATGCTGATCTGGATAGCATATTCTGCAACCTTCATCAGCCCGGAGACACAATTCACCATGCCTACTCAATGGACATGGTTGATACCGAAATTTTTTATGTATATGAATCCTTCGTATTCCATAGTGTTGTTTTTGAAAACGAATCAAAAAAATTAATCATTGAAAAAAGGGATGTAAAAAATAAGAAAATAAAACATCGTTCAGAACTTGACCTTGCCAATATGCAGGCGTCCAAAATCTCTCAACTTCACATGGAAACCGAAGATGCTCTTCATGATTTCTTTGGATTCATTGAGGCTGAGAATTCCAGACTAAAGAACCGGATTAAGGAATTAGAGGAAGTTTTGTTTCCTATGCCATTGGTTGGCAGTTCTTTGTAAATAGCCATGCCTGTGACTACCTGCACCCCTGCAAAAAATCTAAAAGGGTCCTCCAGCTTCCTCTCATCCTGTAGAGGATATGTGGAGAACAATATCAACAAAATAATGGAACTTATTACTAAGGCCTGAGAAACATCACAGAATGTGGACTCCCTGGGGAGCAGGGCACATAACTTGCTCCAACTTCTACAAATGGATTTAAAAAATGAAGAAACTTTATATGTCCACACAGTCATCCCTTTTGCCTTTCATGTCAACAACATGCCAGACACGAGAAGAAGACAACATGATATATCGTCCAAAAAATGACTCACTCAATTAGAAGCATGCTGGAAAGAGAAGGTGAAGAACTTGTATCTCATCGTCCAATCATGTGAGCAAGCAATATCAAAGAAAGAAACATTATTCACAAAGCTCACGAAAATAGAGTTAGCAGGAAAGACAAATGGCTTCCAGGACCCCAGCTTAATCGTCAACTCGTTGGTGTTAACCAAGCAAGATTTCGATAAACAAGTTGATAATTTGAAGGTCTTGTCTTTAAATTTTTTTTACAGGATTCTTTAATATCATGAAGAAGAGGTGGACAAGTGGCTAGTCTGGTATTCGGTACAGAATGGAGACATTCATGAAGCTCTATGTAAACTTTCAATTGATCTAACCGAATTTGAAAATGAATTTTTCAGCATTAAAATCCGCAATGACATCAACGTCGCCCCCTTGAGAAGCTATATTGAAGAGAACTTGAAGTGGGCCGCAAACGAAATCCAACAGGGAAATGCATAAATTCTTTGTTTATCAATCCAATTATTCAAGCAGGATGCCGACAAAAACCAACAGGGAAAGGCATGAGCAAGAAAACACCAAAATTGCTTATATGTACCATGCCTGTAAGTGTATATTGATAGTCCTTTCTTTATCAATCCAGTTATTTCACCTTTTCTGAGTAGAAATCTATAGCCAAAATCTGATCTTCCCATTTCTACTTTTCAGGTATTACATTCTACCGTTTCCAACTTATTCTTTCCACGGTCCTATTTCTTGCACATATTTCTATTATGGTCCGTGGGAGCCCCAATCCCAGTCTATATGACAAACGCATTTACATTTCCATGGATATGTAACAAACTATTATTTTTTTCATATATTCCAAACAAAACTATTCTTTTGTCTCCTTACATATTTATGTGTTCCTAGATTTTATCTTCATCTATGTTGAATGTGAATTCATTCTGTTTATTTTATCTCAATTCTCTTTTTTTCTGATGCATATTTTCTCCTGCCTGGTCATTTTCAAAATTAAGCATGACATAAATCACTCACTCAAATTTGAGATATCATATTTCACACACACACACACACACACACACACACATGCTTCTTTAAATTTCCAGGAATATGTAACACGTTTCATTATTTTTTTATATAAATGTCATAAAATTGTGTTCACTACTTTTTTTTGTACTCAAACGTATAGAGAGTATGTCATTTCTTGCATCTTTACCACCTATCCTTCATATTGTTTGCCACAAAGGCCCTTAAAATTAAAATAGTTTGGAAGTCTTCTTATCAATTTGTATATCACAGAACTGTGGGTGCTCTTTGTAAGCCATGGAACAACAAAGGCCCAATTTTCAGCCCGCCAGCCCGAGAATCCACTATCCCAAAACTACCTAACTATGGAATCAAGGCTCCGTGCAAGCATGGAATGAGGGATCAGTGCATGCTCTATATAATCTCATCCCCATACTTTATAAAAATACATATTTTGTATGTATAAAAGTAAATATCTACTTTAAAAAATTACGTATTTGCTATGCATAATTTATGCTCTCCAGGAACCTATAATTTGATACATTTCAATTTTTTATATCCACGAACCCCCATTTTAAAGAAAACTAATTCGGGAATGCTATTTATTTGGTCCTTTTGTTCACCGCCCTATGTAATAGACACTGGTACTATATTTTTTGTGCTTTTGTCCACCAACATATGTAAAACCTATGTAAAGAAAACTAATTCGCGAATGCTAAATTTTTTGGACACGAGCCCCTTAAAATTCAAATAGTTTGCAAGTCCCAGTGTCAATTTGTATATCACAGAACTATCGGTGCTATTTGTAAGACATGGAAAAACAGAATCCTGATTTTCAGGTCCCCAGCCCGAGAACCCGCGATCCAAAAACCGTCTAAGTATGGAATGAAGGTTTCGTCCATGCTCTAATTCAGGAATGCTAGTATTTTTTTTGCTTTTATGTATTCCCAGATTTTTGTCTTTAGCTATGTTGAATGTGAAGTCATTCTATTTATTTTATGTCAATTCTCTTTTTTCTGATGCATATTTTCTCCTGCCTGGTCATTTTCAAAATTAAGTATGACATAAATCACTCACTCAAATTTGAGATATCATATTTCATATATATATATATATATATATATATATATATATATATATATATATATATATATATATATATAT
>JASDQU010242389.1:310097-322512 GCA_032191745.1 Picea mariana | reverse complement strand
AATTTCCAGGAATATGTAACACGTTTTATTATTTTTTTATATAAATGTCATAAAATTGTGTTCACTACTTTCTTTCTACACAAACGTATAGAGAATATGTCATTTCATGCATATTTACCACTTGTCCTTCATATTGTTTGCCACAAAGGCCCTTAAAGTTAAAATAGTTCGCTTGTCAATTTGTATATCACAGAACTCTGGATGCTCTTTGTAGGCCATGGAACAACAGAGGGCCAATTTCCATCCCTCCAGCCCGAGAACCCGCCATTCAAAAATTGCCTAAGTATGGAATCAGGCCTCCGTGCAAGTATGGAATGAGGGTTCATAAATTTCAATTTCTTGTGTGCAGGAGCCCCTGTTTTAAAGAAAAATAATTCAGGAATGCTATTTATTGGGTCATTTTTTCCACTGCCCTATGTAACAGACATTGGCACTATATTTTTTGTGCTTTTCTCCACCAGCGTATGTAAAACCTATGTAAAGAAAACTAATTCGCGAATGCTAAATTTTTTGGACACGAGCCCCTTAAAATTCAAATAGTCCGCAAGTCTGATTTTCAATTTGTATATCATGGAACTGTCGATGCTATTTAGAGGACACAGAACAACAAAAGCTCGATTTGCAAGTCCCTAGCCCGAGAACCCGCGATCCAAAAACTGGCTATGTATGGAATGAGGGTTCCATCCATGATCTATATATCTAGTTAATCAAATTACATATCTCGTATGTATAATTTATGTTGTCCAGGAACAATTTCTTCTGTCCAGGAGCCCTTGTTTTAAAGAAAACTAATTCGGGAATGCTAGTTTTTTTTTTGCTTTTGTTCACGAACCTATGTAACTGATTGTCAATTTTTATATCGTGGAACTCTGGGTGGTATTTGTAGGGCACAAGACAATAGAAGACCAATTTTCAACCCGCCAGCCTGAGAACCCACAAACCGAAAACTGTCTAAGTATGGGGTGATACATTTCAATTTCTTATGTGCAGGAGCCCCTCTTTTAAATAAAACTAATTCGGGAATGTTATTTTTTTCATACTTTTGTCCACCAGCCTATGTAACAGACGTCAGTACTATTTTTTTTCTTTTTTTGTCCACCAGCGTATGTAAAAAGGAAAACTAATTCAGGAATGTTAAACTTGTTGGACACGAGCCCCTTCAAATTCAAATAGTCCACAAGTCCGATTGTCAATTTGTATATCACAGAACTATTGCAGCTATTTGTATGGCATGGAACAACAAAAGCCCAATTTTCAGCCTGCCAGCCGGAATGAGGGTTCTGTGCATGATCTATATATCTACTTAATCAAATTACATATTTGATATGTATAATTTATGTTATTCGGGAATCTATGATTTGATAAATTTCAATTTCTTCTGTCCAGGAGCCCTTGTTTTAAAGAAAACCAATTCTGCAATCACTACTTTCTTTCTACTCAAACGTATAGAGAATATGCCATTTCTTGCATCTTTACCACCTGTCCTTCATATTTTTTTCCACAAAGGCCCTTAAAATTAAAATAGTTCACAAGTCTGCTTGTCAATTTGTATATCACAAAACTCTGGGTGCTCTTTGTAGGCCATGGAACAACAAAGGGACAATTTCCATCCCGCCAGCCCGAGAACCCACCATCCAAAAACTACCTAAGTATGGAATCATGCCTCCGTGCAAGTATGGAATGAGGGTTCATAAATTTCAATTTCTTGTGTGCAGGAGCCCCTGTTTTAAAGAAAACTAATTTGGTAATGTTATTTATTGGGTCCTTTTGTCTACCTCCCTATGTAACAAACATTGGGACTACATTTTTTGTGCTTTTGTCCACCAGCATATGAAAAACTTATGTAAAGAAAACTAATTCACCAATGCTAAATTTTTTGGACAGGAGCCCCTTAAAATTCAAATAGTCCGCAAGTCAGATTGTCAATTTGTATATGACGAAACTGTCAGTGCTATTTGTAGGACATGGAACAACAAAAGCCCGATTGCAGGTCCCCAGCCCGAGAACCCACGATCCAAAAACTGTCTAAGTATGGAATGAGGGTTTTTTCCATGCTCTATATATCTAGTTAATCAAATTGCATATTTCGTATGTATAATTTATGTTGTCCAGGAACAATTTCTTCTGTCCAGGAGCCCTTGTTTTAAAGAAAACTAATTCAGGAATGCTATTTTTTTTTCTTCTTGTGTCCATGAACCTTTGTAACCGATTGTCAATTTGTATATCAAATGGTGGTATTTGTAGGGCATGAAACAACAAAAGACCAATTTTCAGCTCGCCAACCCGAGAACCCGCGAACCAAAAACTTTCTAAGTATGGACTGATACATTTCAATTTCTTCTGTGCAGGAGCCCCTCTTTTAAATAAAAGTAATTCAGGAATGCTATTTTTTCATACTTTTGTCCACCAACCTATGTAACAGACATCAATACTATTTTTTATTTTTTTTCCACCAGCGTATGTAAAAAGGAAAACTAATTCGGGAATGCTAAACTTATTGGACACAAGCCCCTTCAAATTCAAATAGTCTGCAAGTTCAATTGTCAATTTGTATATCACGGAACTCTTGCAGCTATTTGTAGGACACGGAACAACAAAAGTCCAATTTTCAGACCGCCAGCCAGAATGAGGGTTTCGTGCATATCTATATATCTACTTAATCAAATTACATATTCGATATGTATAATTTATGCTATTCAGGAACCTATAATTTGAAAAATTTTAATTTATTCTGTCCAAGAGCCCTTGTTTTAAAGAAAACCAACTCCAATTGTAGGCCCTTACATTTAAAATAGTCCACAACTCTAATTGTCAATTTATATATCGCGGAACTATAGATGCTACTTGTAGGCCATGGAACAATAGAAACCCAATTTTCATCCCTCCAGCCCGAGAACCCATGATCCAAAAATTCAAATAGTCTGCAAGTCTGGTTGTCAATTTGTATATTGCGGAACTCTCGGTGCTATTTGTAGGGCACGGAACAACAGAAGCCCAATTTTTAGCCCGCCACCCCGAGAACCCGGAATGAAGCTTCCGTGCATGCTCTATATATCTACTTAATCAAATTACATATTTGATATGTATAATTTCTCCTCTCCACGAACCTACAATTCGATATATTTCAATTTCTTGTGTCTAGGAGCCCTTGTTTTAAAGAAAACTAATTTAGGAATGCTATTTTTCTTATGCTTTTGTCCAAGAACCTATGTAACAGACATTGGTCCTTAAAACTCAAATAGTCTACGAGTCCGAATGTGAATTTGTATGTCGTGGAACTCTGCCTGTTGTCTGTAGTCCACAGAAAAACAGAATCCCAATTTTCAGCATGCCAGCCCGACAACCCCCATGCTCTATATATCTACTTAATCAAATTACATAACTAATTTGAGAATGCTAGTTTTTTTATGCTTTTGTCCACGAACCTATGTAGCAGATGTTGGCCCTTAAATCTCAAATAGTCCACAAGTTTGATCGTCAATTTGTATGTCGTGGAACTCTGGGTGCGATTTGTAGGGCATGGAATAACAGAGTCTAATTTTCAGCGCGCCAGCTCGAGAACCCGCCATCCAAAAACTGCCAAGTATGGAATCTCATTCCCATACTTTATAAAAGTACATATTTCGTATGTATAAAAGTAAATATCTACTTTATAAAATTACAAATTTCATATGTCTAATTTATGTTGTTTAGGAACCTATAATTTGATAAATTTCAATTTATGTTGTATCCATGAGCCATTGTTTTAAAGAAAACTAATTCGGGAATGCTAATTCTTTTGTGTTTCCATGTAATTCAACTTCTTGCCCATGTGTCTATACTCGGTCGCATTTATTCTCATTCCAACATGGCAGGGACTACGCTGCCATGCAACACTTGTTTTTTTTAGTTTTTAATTGATCCAAAAAAAATGAATTATATTTTTTTGCTAAATATTTAAAAATAGTGTTATTTAACTACAATTATTTTCTATGTATTGAAGTAAAGTAAAAAAAATGTGTTAAAAATGATATTTTCCAATATATTTAAAATGTATGGAACCATAACTTAATTAAGAACAAATAATTATATGAATAATATTAAAAAAAAAATAGAAAAGTTTAAAAATAGATGAAAAAACATCGTTGAGAAAAAAGAAAAAAAAATTGAACAACTTGAAAATAAATGGAAAAATGAGCATTTAAAAAAACAAAGTGGAAACCTTGTGTATAGAAAATTTAAAATATCAAAAAAACACCTAAAAATGGAGGGGGGTGCTACCGGTAGCACCATTTTAAAAAACGGAGTAAAAAACTTGACCCCCCAAAAAACGAGAACACTGTAGAGTTCTCATTAAGTTGGTAACTATGTTTAAAGTGGATTAAAAATTAAAAATGGATTAAACATGAAGTTATGTGAAAGTGTATTAAAAAGTAAAAGTGAATTAAAAAGTGAAAGTGGAATAAACGTGCACATAGTATTTTCCCATGGTTTTAAAACCCATGATGGTATTTTTCCCATGGTATGTTGAAAAGTAAAATTAAAAGGGGGATATTAATTAGTTGTTTAATGAAAGTCATGTATTTTCAAATGTACATGAATTTACATGTAGAGTTAATGATATAGTATAAAATGAGAAGAGGATTGCGAGTGAAGTGTGTGTGGGTGAAGAGCGAAAATGTAATATTTACATATCATAATATAATATGAGAAAATATTGAATATTATTTTAAAAAAGAGAGGAGAGAGTGATGAAGTATGCGACGATCCAACTAATATATCTTGTGAAAGAAGAAGCGGAAATCACTAAGAAAATATGACAAAATAAGGAGTGAGTGCAGAGTAAATTTGAAAAAAGAAAACATAGAGAGCATAGAGAAAATTTAGCAAAAGAAGAAGTAGTGAGCGCAAAGAAGATCTAGCGAAAGTAGAAGTAACCAATGCAGATCAGATATGGTGAGGACAAAAGAAGCAAGAAGACCCGTGAAGGAAATGCATATGAATAACTTGTAAACTTTTAAGTAGGTTGTGCCTACAAAACAAACAGTTGTGGGGATTGGTGTCTCTAGTAGGTACTAGGTTGGTTCCTACAAACAACATAGGGTATTGTTGTCTCTAGTAGGTTAGTTCCTACAAATAGTAGAGGGGATTGATGTCTCCAGTAGGGTGGTGCCTATAAATAGTAGAGGGGATCAATGTATCCAGTAGGTTGGTGCCTATAAACATTTGTAATAGTAGGTTGGTGCCTACAAACATTTGTAATAGTAGGCTGGTGCCTACAAATTTTATAAAAAAAAAAAAAATGGGTTTTCTCTTGAGAGGGTTTACACGTAAAATATTGTTTTTTCTAGTTGTTACATTTATGTGGTTTCTTCATTATGGTCTATGAATTTTAAAAACAAATATAGTCTTATATTGATTCACCCCCCACTCTCAATATAAGTGTGTGCTCAACAGTGCAAGAATTTGTCATCTTTGTGATACTAAGAAGGTGGAGATGAAAAGAACTCTCTTAGAATGCCAAATGTATTCCCACACTATCGACCTTGTTAAACTTCATAAACTGTCAGTACATCAAAACTATGGATATTTAAGAAATTTAGTTCTCAATATTTTCTATTATAACTTAATAAAAAGTTAAAGCAAATTAATTAATTTTTTATTGTTTTTCTTATGGTCACACAAAATGAAAGTTTCTCTCAGTGGATAGTAATAATCTTCATTATCGTCAAACCAAAGTTGGTCTTAGTGGATAATAATCATCATTATCATGATTATAAAACTAAATGAATGCATTTATAGTATTTTTTGGATTGGTATTTAATTTATCTTGATATACCTCTTAAGAGAAATGATCTTATCAAATTTATGACTTTTATATTTGTTATAGAATTATTTTGGCTAAATAGTTGTCAAATTAAAGGTGTATTACATAAGCTCTGAAAGGTGTATTTATGGTGTTAAATTCATACAAGGCTTGCATTGGGCCTTATTTTCACTCACTCAAATAAGTTTAAAATTTGATCTATATATTAATACAAAATTTACCTAGATGGGGTGACAATAGATGGAGCACGAACAATTGTTTTCCCGCTACCTTGTGATCCAAGAATTTTTGTGAGATCTCTACAAAAATTCTACAATGAGGATATTTTTATAACGATTAGTTGCATTTGAACATGAGAAAATAAATTTCTAAGAATTACATATTTAACATAAGCAAATGATCACAATTATGTGCATATGTGTAATTAAATCTCTACTTAATCAAGTGAGAATGCAAATAAAAACTCACACATATCATTTGACACCCATGTGTTAACAAAGTTCACCAGATTCCTTGGCTACATCTCCATATCCAATTAGAATACGAATCGTTTTATTGTCCTTCCTTTAGCCAGGGTTGAAACCTTCTCACAAAATGTGGTACATGCTCCTTACAATGATGAAACCCAAAGCGACCTATTACACAAATAACTTAAGGATCTCACATAAGTGACATTTCTTCAGACACCAAAAGGTCCTAACTCCTTTCTTCCACGCTCTCTTGAGCTCTCTCTCTCTCCAACTCCATAAATGGATCCATAAAGGGATGATCCAAGGATTAAAACCAGAGCTTACATGAGGAGTTTATATAGTTTCCTTAACTCCATAATTCAAGGAGACAAGATTCACAATTTTAGGATCTAAATAACAACTCAAGGAAAAAAATGAGAAAGCATCTCAACCAACCTATGAGACCCTTAAATTTCCCTTGAGACTAGGAAACCACTTGTGATAAAATGAGGAAGAATCTGAAACCAACTAATGAGACTCCTAACTTCCCCTTAAAATTAGGAAACCAATTTGTGAGGTGAATTCTCACATAAAACCAATTTCCCCTTAAAATTAGGAAACTAATTTGTGAGGTGGATTCTCACATAAAATAATTTCCCTTTTTTACAAATTAAATGGAAAATACGTGAGTAGCTTCCACTCACTTCAAGTATTCCTCATTTTTCCAATTTGGATGAATAATACATGAGCTTCTCACACTCATTTAAAGTATTAATAATTTTTACAATTTAAATGAATCATTTATGAGCATCAATTATTCTTTGTCACATGTCATCAATCAACATTTTAATGATCTTCTCCATGTTGTGAAAAGTAATAGTTCCCTGTGTGGAGATCCTCCTGGATCATACCTCCCCACATAAAACACTTATGGTCCTCCAAAAGTATAGAGAGAAAATTGAATATTTGCAACCATCTTCTAGGAAGTGTCTTACACTCCATGATGCACTTCATCACTCCTTGATATGCATAAAAAATGTTTATTAAAGGCCACACCCTTATTCGCCTTCACCTTTGTACTTCATAATGAGGATGTTGATGCCAACATTTGCACCAATGAAAATATGAAGTTGATTCCTTGATTTGATTAACAAAAATTTTTGAAAGGACACACCCTTCTTCTCCTTCACCTTTGTACTTCGGAATGAGGATGTTGATGCCAACACTTGCATCAATGAAAATATGTAGGTGACAATACATGATCACAATTTCAAAACAATAACATACTTTCCAAGAGTTTATAAAACACTCATGGTCAAGTTTACAATGATTTCCAAAATAATGCCTCTCACTCAATAGTGGCTACAGACCCATTACAATGTTTCCAAAAAAGTCCAAGGAAAAACAATGCCTCTCACTCAACAGTGGCTACAAACCCATTACAATGTTTCCAAACACAGGCCTAGGAAAAATGATGCCTCACACTCTCATCATTACATAAGAGTGACTATTCACAACCTTTTACAATAGAAAGGGGTTGGATCTCACAAGCATTTGGCATAAAATAGACTCTCTCACAACCGGTGGCAAAGGTCCTCTTTGAATATGTTGATCATAATCAATTATTATCATCAACATTATACTAGTCTCTCCATTCTGAGACTTTTGACTGTAAACATTACTACTTCTTGTCAAAGTTTCAAAATGTCCTTTTAATGCACCATATCGGTTTGTTGGAAAGGATCAATTAATGACTTTCCTGCAATAATTCATATCTTGTCGCCTTGCTGCAGCACTCAAATATCACTAGAATCTACAACATACATTCATCCTCTTGCAATTTTCAAAAAGAGGCAAAAACCATAAATGCATGAAACTTACATTGGTTTTCATACCAAGGTGCTCAAGTGGTTGCTCAAATATTAGCATACACAACACCAGTAGGTCTGTCTCGTCATTCGACAACTTTTGGTTGTAAACTTGACCCTGCTCTGAAAGGTGAAACTTTACCTCGGAAAATGTGTCCAATAGTCATAGGCTTGTCCATAGCCTTCAAATTTTTCCACTCAGATCACAAAACAGACTATGCCATTGAATCTGGCTCGAAAAATCGTACAACAATGACTATAATTTCGTACAATTTTGTTATTGTCTATACTATACCTAGGGAGGTAATATGGGAGGTATCCAATGGGAAGGGGGTTAGGTATTATTAGTGGAGTCCATTCAATGTAAGGTGGACTAGGTCCACCATGGTATTAAATAAGGCCCGCTATGGTAGTTAGATATAATAAATGGGATTTCTAGAAGATTCCTTCTCTAGAATGTTCCTAGCAGATAGAGAATGTTAAAAAAGGAAATGTAAGAAATCTAATTGGTATGAATAAGAATATTGTTGATGTACAATCAAGTATTGCTTGAGGAGTTTTGTCCTTCCTTAAGGATTAATATATGGTGTTACCCTACCTCAATGGTTTTCTCTATTTCTTTTGTTGAACCTTGTGGTGAATGGTTTTCTATATGCTTGTTGAGATTATTGGTTATTTTTAAACTATATTTGTAGATTCGATGTAGATATAGAACACTGTCACTTATGGACTCCTCCTATGCTCTTTGCCTCGAAATATGTGCCACACATGGTCATACTGCCTGCATTAATTGTGCCTTCAATCTTGAAAAACACACTAGTATGGGACCGCATGTGTACCTCTTCTCGTCGAATGGCGATTTTTGTGGTTAAATGGTTGTAGGTTGGTGGAGTTAACAAACACGCCCGTCATGGCATGTTCTTTAGAACGGTCTCCAAATTTGGGGAAGTTCTGAGGGTCAAAACCCGTGGACCCCCATATGGTAGATTATCCTTGGTTGGTTGGTTGTCGGTCGGTCGAGTCACTAGGTCTGGTGTCGATCGGTTGAGTGGGCCTTTTTTTAATTTGAATTTTTTGGACCCAACCCTTACCGGATTTTTTTTTCTACAACATGTCAAGCCCTCATTGGGCCACATGGCATCATCTGGTTCGCTACCAGAGACCAATCATCGCTGACTTACTTTGCTCACGCATGTGCCATGTTAGTGCAACTCGTTGTACGGAATTTCATCTCAGACGTACAGTCTCCACGTCAACTCTGTCATTAGACTGCAAGGTCTTGCCACGTGGCAACCTTGGGTGGTGCCATGTCATCCTCCATACTTCCCAGTAGATCGACACATCAATTCCATGTCATTCTTCGTACTACCATGTCATCCTTATGGATGACACGTGGAACATTTTTATTGGTCCATTTGGACCCCTAAAAATGCCAAATATGCCTCACATGTGGTAGCCTGCGATGTTTCCATGTCAGCATGCTCAGCTAGCGTATGGCACCCATTCAGAAACCCAGTCAACACCTGCGTCAGTGCCATGTCAATGAACCATTCAATGCCATGTCAACTGACACATCAACACCACATCACTTCCTCACTCCCACATCATAATCCTACGTCAGCGCTACGTCATCTAGCATACATCCTAGTCAGCAGACACACCATCGCCATGTCACCTCCGTACTTCCACGTGGTGTTTGTACGACTGCCACGAGGCACATTTTTACTGGTCCACTTAGACCCTCCAAATTTCCCAAAATGCATGACACGTTGTACAAGGCTGAAACCCATAGAAGACTTATCTTACACAAAGAAATTAAGGCTCTCACATAAGTGACATTTCTTCAGACACTAGAAGGACTTAACTCCTTTCTTCCAAGCTCTCTTGAGCTCTCTCTCTCTCCAGCTCCATAAAGGGATGATCCAAGGATCAAACCAAGATCTTACATGAGGATTTTATATAGTTTCCTTAACTCCATAATTCAAGGAGACAAGATCCACAATTTTAGGATCTAAATAACAACTCAAGGACAAAAATGAGAAAGCATCTCAACCAACCTATGAGACCCTTAACTTACCCTTGAGACTAGGAAACCACTTGTGATAAAATGAGGAAGAATATCAAACCAACTCATGAGACTCCCAACTTCCCCTTAAAATTAGGAAACTAATTTGTGAGGTGGAATCTCACATAAAACCAATTTCCCCTTAAAATTAAGAAACTAATTTGTGAGGTGGATTCTCACATAAAACTAATTTCCCCTTTTTACAAATTAAATGGAAAATACATGAGTAGTTTCCACCATTTCAATTATTCCTCATTTTTTCCAATTTGGATGAATAATACATGAGCTTTTCACACGCATTTAAAATATTAATCATTTTTACAATTTAAATGAATAATTTATGAGCATTAATTGTTCTTATCACCTATCTTCAATCAACATTTTAATGATATTCTCCATGGTATGCAAAGTAATAATTCCATGTGTGGAGATCCTCCTCGATCACCTTGCAATCATCGGATGTTCTAATTAACCCGACTCATGTGGAAGGTTTAACAAATGGCGATGATCTGAGGACTGGATGTGGAAGGCCAGAGACATCCTTCTCCTACATTCGATAATCATGACTAGAGCATGCAAGAAGGAGGGTTGTGGGTAAGCAAAGATGACTGAAGCAGGTGGCTTTGAAAAACAATTCATGATGGTTTGTAGTGTTGGTAAAGATGATCACTTGAAGTGGAGAATGAGGGAATGCATTGGAGCAATAATGTCATTGCATGGGTGTGAAATCCTCACTGGAATAGTCTAGGAAACAACTAGTAGAAATTCAGGCTAGTTGACAGTGTTTCGTCACGAATAGGGATGGGATAGAAGAGGGATTCATCTCAAGATTTTTTGGCCTTTAATTCCAGGTAATTGGTTTTTCTTTTTCATTCTATGGAAATGGATGTTTGATCATTTTGTAATGTCTCTAATTTTGGTGTTGGGAAGCAACATTGGTTGTATTATCTATCTATTAATAAGTTTGAGGGTTGTGTTAGTCCCTTAGTGAGCTCCTTGCCTCTTGGGGGACTTGGTCTCATTTCTATTGGGTGTTTGAGGGAGGGTCTCATTCTGTCTCTGAGTGTGGTGTCATCCTCAATCTTCAGTCTTTTTCTCCATAGTGGGGCTATGTTATTCCCTTGACCTTTTCTTTGTCTTACCTTGTCCCTATTTAGTTTCAAACAAAATATTTTGTGGTGATTTGGGTTCTTGGGAGCGGGGCTATATTTGGTCAGTATGGCTCATTGTGCGGGTAGGAATGTGTGGGAAAGGAAAATGAAGGAAAATTCCATGGAGGATAGACCTTCAACTTCAAAGGATCCTTTACTCTCGTCACATGCGACAGAGGAGGCTTGGGAAGCAGAGAAATTGTTTGAAGGCAAATTTCCAACAAAGGCCAAGGAGGAGGTCAAGGAGCTCAAAAATAAGGTATGTGTTATGCAATAGACACTATCAAAAAACCATATTCTGAATGAAGTTGAAGGGTGGGTGAAAGATCTAGTGTACACTAGATCCAAGAGGACCAAATTCTTCAAGTTAGCAGAAACCTATTGGTTGATTAATACTTTGATTGGCCAATCCCTGGGAAATATAAGGAGGGATCTCTAGGACACTCTTCATACCACCAAACTTTTTGAGGGAAAATTTGAAGCAATGTTCCAGGTGTTTTTGGGGATTGGAATTATAGTCTCTCAAGTTCAGGAGGAGGCATGCATGTCTATAAAGTAGTATAACCCATCAGGCTCGAGGGGAACATAGGGAAAAACAATTGTCCTAAATAATGAACCTCATGTTGATGATAATACTCAGGAACAGAGTATGGATATTGAACTGATAGTGGAAGTTGCCAAAGAGGAAGATCCCCACTTTCCTCAAACATGATTTTTATTTCAGTTTATCTTTCTTCAATCTTTTTTCTTTATAAGCATAGACAAGTATAGACAATTTAAAATCCTTTTTTTGTTAAAACCTCTATGATAAACTATGGAAATGAGTGAGGAACAAAAGATAAACTATGGAAAGGTTGGACATCAATTTTTTTATGGCACTCCTTTAATACGAGTTCTAGTCTTCCTATGGCAGACCCTATTAGACATGATGATTATTTTGTTGTATATATAATAGAAATCTCTAGTAAATGTTTTTTACTTTAAAAAAATACCAATTCGATCACTTCATTACTTATAATTAAATCATCTAATAAACCTAATTTTATAAAACTAAAACTAAAAAAATTAACAAAAAT
>JASDQU010242389.1:290780-302205 GCA_032191745.1 Picea mariana | reverse complement strand
AAACTTCCCTTCATGCTCAAAACAAAGGAAACCAATGGTATGTTGATAGAGGATGCTCGAGCAACATGACATGTGACAATATCAAGTTTTTCACTTTGAAAGAAGTTAACGAAAGAAATGTGACATTTAGAAGCGATGTTGTTGGAAGGATAGATGGAAAAGTACTATAAGTCTCAATAATGAAACTAGAATAGAAAATGTCTTGTATGTTGATGGTCTAAAACAAAATCTTCTCGGTGTTAGTCAAATGTGTGACCCAAGGACACAATATCACATTTGATTCTCAAGGCTGTGAAATAAGGAGGGAATGCTTAGGAATATTAGTGGCAAATGCATATAGAACATCAAATAATGTATATATCCTCAATTAGATCTAGGGAGAAAAGTGTTATATGGGACCAATAGATGAAGTTTGGTTATGGAATAGAAGAATAGGTCATAGAAACTTTGACAATTTGGTAAAAATATGCACTAAAAAAGAAGTTAGAGACATGCAAAATATTTTTAAACCTTCAAAACTCTCTACAAGTAATGTGAGCATGGAAATCAGACAAGAACAAGCTTTAAATAAAAGGAGTACTCGACAAAAAAGCCACTGGAAATCATTCATACAGATCTTTGTGGGCCTACAAGAACACAAAGTCTACAAGGAAAAAATTAATTCATGTTTCTCATTGATGATTATTCTAGAATGACATGGATTACATTCCTAAATGAAAAATACTAATATTTTGAGAATTTTAAAGCATTCAAGGCCTTGGTTGAAAACTAAAATGATTTGAAAATCAAGTGTTTGAGATTGGACATAGGAGGTGAGTTTATCAATGAATTTGAATAATTTTGTGAGAATCATGGGATAAAAATACATTTTTCATCTACAAGAACTCCACAGGAGAATGGAGTAGAAAGGAAAAATTGAATTGTACAAGAGATAGCAAGAACAATTTTGAATGAATCCAAGATATCAAGAAGTTTTTGAGAAAGAAATCATCTTTAGTCTCTCTATCCAAAATAGAATACGATTATATTAGATCAACAACATGTTGCACACAATTTATCTAGATGAAGCAAACACTACAGGATATCAAGGTAGAATATGATCAAGTAATATCAATCATATGCGACAACACAAGTGAAATCAACATTTCAAAGAATCTTGTTACGCACTCAAAGATGAAGCATATTTTCATCAAGTACCACTTCCTAAGAGAACAAGTAGTTGAACAAAGTGTGAAGCTATAATAAATTTCCACCAAGGAACAAGTTGAAAATATTTTTATCAAACCTCTTTCCATAGAAACATTTTCATATCGCAGACAGAAGTTGGGAGTGATATCCCCCTCATATCGTTAGTAAAGAAGCACATCTCAGGGGGAGAATTCCTTTTTCATTGATGTCAAAGGGGGATAATTATATACAAGGGGAGAGTTGTGTACAAGGGGAGGAGAATTATAGATAGGGAGAGTTGCAGACAAGGGATAATTCATTCTATTTTTTTAGGATTACGTGTTTTTGAGTACATGGTTTCCATCAATGACAAAGGGAAATATTGTTAAATAAATTTTTATCATTGATGTCAAAGTTAAGTATTCAAATATAAATATTTAAAGGAAAGGTGAATCTAAGAAATACAAAGTGGAAGTGGATTGGAAATAAATTTACGTGAAAGTGGACTAAATATGAAGTTACATGAAAGTGGATCAAACATGAAGTTGTGTAAAAACATAGTTACCAACTTAATGAGAACTATGACCTCAAAATGAGAACTCTGGCCCTAAAAACCCATATTTTTGCATAAAAAACATCAAAATCAACCTCCAAATCAAAAAGTGGTGCTATCGGTAGCACCATGTTTTAAAACGGGATCAACATTACAACATTTTTCAAGCATGGACTTCAAAACTTAGATAGTAGCTCAAAAAAACCTTAAAATCAGCACCTAAAAATAAATAAGATGTTTTTTAATTTTTTTTCTTTTCAAAACGTTAAATTTTGAGATCATTTGAAATCGTATTTTTATCACTTGGTACCATTAAAACTAAAACCTCAAAATCAACCATCAAATTGAAAAGTACTGCTACCGGTAGCACCCATTCTAAAATTGGGGTATGAAAATGAGACATTTTTATAATGTGGTAAAGGAGCTCATCCTTACTGTAGAGAAAATCATAAAAGAAACCCTTAAATGTTTACTTTTTAAATGTTATTATCATGCAAAGCACAAGGTAATAAATAATGCCATGAAAATATCACAATATACTTTAAAAATTCAATGTCACTTTTTAATAATTTCTTACTTGTAAAAATAAAAAAGTAAATGCAAGTTACATTGAATGAAACATAAATAATTTCTTAAAAGTATTGTTATATTGACCATATTCAAAACATATGAGCTAAGCAATTTTATGACCTAACAAAATGGTGAAAAACAAAGAAAAACTAGAAAAAAAATAAAAATAAAATAAAATTTACCCAGAAAACAATAATAAAACAAAAATACTTTTTTTTGTTAAAAAGTAGAGCAAAAGATCCCTTCAAACTTAAAAAAATAATAATAATAATAATAATGAGAAGAAAAAGTTGAAAAATAATCAAAATTCAATAAAATATTTTTAAAAAAAACATCTAAAATAAAAAAAAAATAACAAAAACACTAATATTACCTAAGCTACAAATTTATTTAAATGTTTTTTTTGAAAAAAATTATTTAAATGTTTTTTTGAAAATAAATATGTAACTATATAGAATTGTTAATAATGTAACAGTTTTATAATATAACATTGTTATATTATAACAATGTTATAATATAGCACTTTTATAATATAACAGTGTTATATTATAACAGTGTTATAATATAACACTATTATATTATAACAATGTTATATTATAACACTCTTATATTATAACATTGTTATAATATAACAGAGTTATAATATAACAGAGTTATAATATCTATGGGACTTGGGTCAGGCCCGCGGGGGGGGGCTGGCATCGCCCCATCCCCCCCGCGGGCCTAGCCCAGGTCCTGTGGGCATCCATGGGACCTGGGCCAGGCCTGCGGGGGGGATGGAGCGATGTCGAGCATCGCCCCAACCCCCCCATGGGTCTAGCCCAGGTCATCACTTGTTATTGTCGGAATTGAAGCATTGGGGTTTATGTTTTGTGTGCAGTCGGGTTGTTGCAAGCCACCAACGTCTTGCAATTTCACGTTTGTCAATGCGACCATGTGGGTTGTTAATGCATCTTCATCTACAAACAATACAAGTCTTGATTGTGGGCTTTGGAGCAACAATCAGGACCATCTTTTACATGACTGTAGTGCATGCAAAGCGGGTGTTTTGGCATCGTGGAAGCACAATTGGAAGAAGGTGGTCATGTTCTTATAGTAGTGCTCGCTGCCTTTATTGTTGTCTACTCCATAGCTTGTTGAGCATGGAAAAACATCAGGCGATATGACGGTTATCATGGCCATAATCATAACCATTGGAATCGAAATCGCCATATTTCCGACTGAGGGAAGTGAATTTAGAGACTTCACCATATTTCTTACATTGTTGTAGTTATTTTTATGTATTTTATTATAGGATGTATTTTTTTTGTAAGATGTATTACTTTAAATAGTAAAATTTTAGAATATAGACTATTGCCACTACTTACTGCTATTCAGAGATTTGATTTATCGCTACTACTTATTGTCATGGATTCTTGATTGACACTGACTCAATGGTTATTTAGTGATTATTTAACATTGTGACTATATAGTCCCCGAGGTGTAGGACAGTTGGTGACAGAGTGTGTTGTTAAGCCACTCCGTGATGTTAAAGTCACTGGTTTGAAACCTGCGGGGACAAAAAAATCCACCATGTTAAGGGTTAGTGTGGCTCAGGCCGGGTGCGATCCCTAGGTAATTTTGATGGCTTAGATGCCCCTGAGTCGTGGTTTCTCAAGACACAGGTTAATCCCGCATCCAGCAGGTCACGGACAAATTATCAAACAAAAAAAAAACATTGTGACTCTATAACATTGTTATTTAGTGACTATTTAACATTGTTAACATTGTTTATGTTTTTTTTTAGATATTTATGAATTTTTGTTTGTGTAAATTTTATTTTTTAAGACTTTTGATATAAATTTTAATTTTTTATTGTAGTTTTAAGGTTTTTCAACTTAATTTTGTTAATTTTTATTTAAATTTTGTATTAAAATTTTTATTTTAAGTTTTTTAATTCGGGGTTTTTGTGTATATGATTTTAATTTTTGGGGCGTTGTTTCACCTTTTTAAATTTTTTGGGGGCTATAATTTTTGTTTTTTACCTTTTTCTTAATTGTTTCTCATTTTCTCTTAATTTATATATATATTTTTTATTTTATGGTTTTCTTTTCCTCTTTAGTTTTTTAGGTTTTTCTTCAATGGTTTTTTCTCATATAAATTTGTTTTTAAAATGTTTTTTTTTTTTAATTTCAATTCTATTTTTTTTCTTATTAGTCCCTGTTGTAGGCATAGAGGGACTATAGCGATCGATAAATCGTTGACGGTATTAGATTGTGCATTGACCAAAAATATTTCCATAATATATATTGTTGGAACAAGAGAAATGAAAACATTGATTTTTATATAATAAAAAGTAACATGTTTGTCAAGATCTGATTGGAGAATGGATTGGAGGTCTTATTACCACCTTCACTATTCCCAATGTTAAATATGTTGGCATATCCAAAGTATTTGATCGTATATGGTCTTTTTGAATCATATATTTTATTATGCATTGGTCGAAGGTGGATTAATGCTAGCATTAGTTCGAATGTTTTCTTTAGCATTTTATGTTGGGTTGAATACATTATCTACCATATTACTATGTGTGATTTTTTCTTTATTGTTGCGTGCTTCGAGAGAACAGGCTTTCCACGCTGCATTTTTCTTAAATGCTTGCACAGGTCTACGCCCTTCGACGCTCCTGACAATCTTAATTGTTTATCTAATAGCTCTAGCACTCTTAAATGTTTATTGTACAGATGCATTGCAATACAGTTTCGTTCATGGTTAGCATCGTTGCTCCAGTGCTCGATCCTTGTTCGTTGCTTCATTCCATGATTCTAGTTCTTGTTTGATTCAACTTTGCAAAGTTGAGGTCTTGCACTTGCAGTTCAAGCTCTTCGTGGTTGTTCACTGGTTTTTTGTTCTTCAACTTTGCAAGTTGTTGGACATGTTCTTGCAGTTTGCCAAATCTGGGGTTGATCTCTTGTCATCCTTCGTTGACAGGTAAGTTTCCCTATTGTTGCTATTTTTCAATGGTGGCGGTCCCTGCCTCCAAATTTTTTTGTAGACCATCTTTGTCTGTACTCTTATTTTTTGTTCCTGGAAACCATGCGTCTTCATATGCTGGTTGTCACGTCCATAGATTTTCTGAAAATTGCAATGCAGAGGGGTTTACGAAAATTAGTTCGGACGTATCATAAGAGGGAACCATCCAGCGAGGTGTATACACAGGGAATGCTTTTATTCTATAGGTCAGAAAATTGCGTCCACCTATTCTCTTTCTGTTGAGTAAAGTTATGGTTTTATTTATTTGCATTATTTCTTTTGTTTGGCTTAGTTTCCAATGTCAGTTTGTTTTCTTCTCA
The DNA here is from genome assembly GCA_032191745.1 of Picea mariana. Taxonomy (NCBI): domain Eukaryota; kingdom Viridiplantae; phylum Streptophyta; class Pinopsida; order Pinales; family Pinaceae; genus Picea; species Picea mariana. The sequence goes on along the minus strand of JASDQU010242389.1, from coordinate 296,583 downwards.
TCTAGTATGGGGACTAGGGGGGATTGAAGTTGAGAAGAAGAAGGTTGAAATATACATACAGGGATTGGTACCCTGTTTTTCTTTCCTCCTTTTTCTGCTACCTTTTATTTCTTTCCCCTCCTTTTCTTTGTTTTCATAAAAACTGAAAGAATGTAGCAAACATCTTCAAAATGACAGTTGAAGAGATGAAAGAAGTAATAGATGTTGAGTTGTATGAAATAGATACAGAGTCCATTATACATGAGAGCATTGAGGTGGTTTTGCATAGCAATGGGATTTTTAGATTGGATGCATTCTCCTATACTATTAGGGATTTCCTTTACGATACATTCCATGTTCTATTGCATTTCCGGTATTAGTCGACCGAGTTGTGCAATGGATTGATAGATTATTTCTTGACCTATTTTAAAAATGGTGATGTTGAGGCTTTGGATTCCTATGAATATGAACTGGAATCTGATTTTCTTCGGCAATTGCATGGAATACATGATGTCGCTACGTATTTTTCAAAGATGTGGTTGTCTGCATCTCCAGTTCTACCTGCACATGAGAGGGAACTTTGGGGAGATACATTTTGTATACGGTGGTTGTCTAACTGGATGAATATATTAGTTGGAATATGGTCATTGACAATAAAAACAAGATATCTACTATTCGACAAAATTGCATCCGACAATCCATATTGCATCTTGTTCCACGATGCCAATGTCGTCGGTGGCCATTATGAACCACTACTGTACAAAAAAATGTCCATATGCAATATAGAAGGTCCTCGTATTTACTTGTCCATTATTTGAAAAGACCTTCAATCGCAATGGAAATGGATTTTGCATCGCATAGATTGCCATGGTTTACAGCTGGAAAAAAATGTTGTGTCTACCTGTGGAGATAGTATGTTCAATGCAATTTGTTGTTTGGTGGCAGAGGAGTTTGATGTTCAGTCGTTGTAGCTTTACATTATATAGTCCTTTTGCAATGCAATTATAGGCAGTAACCAATAGGCTTTTAGGTGCTTGCATGAGCACCTTTGGCCATATCTCCTAGAAAATATGTCAGCAATTGGAAGTTGGCAGGAATACCTTGTGACCATGGCGCTTCCATATGAGAAAGGGAATATGGAGGGTTGTAGATTCTATTTGCAATGGTTGTCTATGATATTCAGGGTGAATGTCCAGGTCTAGTTGGCCTTGCGAGATGACAGTGTCCATTCCTGGTTTACTGATTCAAATTACGATGGCACAATCGACATCCTCTCGTTGAAAACAGATACAACACATATCCATTATGAAACTTTTCTTGGACATATTGATAGTTAATGGTTGAATGTCCATGCCACCCAAATGGCATAGAATCTGCATACGCGTCGAATTCTTTTTAGTGAAAATGCGACTCCTCTCGATGGTGATATGGGCATACAGGGCTTGAACAAAAAAAGCATGCGTAGAATTCATGATAGTTGTGATGAGGCCATAGAGGGCTTAAACAAAAAACGTAGATATTTTTTGTGGTAATGATACAAAGTAAATAATGACTAAATCATTATCCACGGATATGAGTCCAATTTGGAATCCTGAAAGTCGACTAGAATTGAATAAAATCCCCCGTTTCTACACACAGTGATCTGGTAACCACAGAGTTGGTGTTGCACATGAATTATGAAATATGCACTGGGAGTCGGACGGAGCCCTTCAGTTTGCTTAGCCAATTTTTAGGCGGCCAGCCCGAGAACCCAATTTCTATATGGAAAAAATCAACCCTATGTACAACCTGCAAGTTTGAGCTCAAAATAAGTGAATAAGTATAAAATAAGGGATCTATGCATATTTGGTATGTATTGCTCATTATATGAGCATGCCAGCCCTGGAGTAGAATGTTGGGCCAGCCAGCCTACAAATTTTCTTGTTAATTTATTATCATAAGCTATTTGCAAGGCACCGAACAATAGAGGCCCTTTTTTGACCCCGCCATCCCGAGAACATGCAATCCATAAAATGTACATGGTCTATAAAATCTCAGCCACCCCACAAGTCCGCTTGTCAATTTGTATATCACGGAACTGTATGTTCTATTTGTAGAACACTGAATAATAGAGGCCTATTTTTTGAGCCTGCCCGCCCGAGAACCTGCAATCTAGAAAGTGGCCAAGTATGGAATCCGATATCCATACATGCTCTATAAAATCTCATGTACATACTTTATGAAGGTACATATTTTGTTTTGCCTCATTTCTACACACACTGATCTGGTAACCATAGAGTTGGTGTTGCACATGAATTATGAAATAGGCACTGGGAGTTGCACTGAGCCCTTTGGTTTGCTTACTTGAACAATTCTGACTCATGCAGTTTCACCATTGGACACTCACCAGTTTCACCATGCACTTTCATACTTGGCCATTCGTTTCTTTATTGCTCTTTCCCGTGCCCGTCACCTTCACACGTGTCCATAATAAGAAATAGTGTTTATCTATATATATATATATATATACATGTGTGTGTGTGTGTGTGTGTGTGTGTGTGTGTGTGTCTTGTTTCTAAATATTTAATGCTAACAGGTCATCGTACAGGCACCGTCTAAGCTATCATTGATGCGTGCAAGGCTCGAGAAGTTCTTCCATTAATGCAATATTTGTGAAGGCTTTTCTTATCCCTTTCCAGTCTTAATTTCAAATTCCATGGAATGTCATTCTCATGCTACCATCTTGCTTCCTTCACAAAACCTCCAATATCTTCCCAGTCTTAATTTCAAATACCATGGAATGTCATTCGCACGCTGCCATCTTGGTTCATTCACGAAACCTCTAATCCTTAAATGTTCTTCGTTGTAACCGCCACATTCTCACTTCTAAGTATGCAATAATTAATCTTTACTTATAATAGGTCACCATACAGCACGCATAGATATTGTCATTAATGAGGAGACTTTCCATTCGCACGCATTGAAGAAATGTTTCTAGGGGGTTATATTGTCCCCTCTGTTTCTTCATTTCAAGCAGCATCTGGAGAAAACCAATGTTTTCATTAACAACTGGCAGCAACTCCATAGCAGTTTTGTAGAGATACAATGAACATCTTCCTCATGAGCTTCCCATGCAGAAGAAGGGAAAAAGAATTGTAGGGGAGGCGCGGCAACTCGAAATTTACAGTGAAAACATGGATCTTGACGCTGATCTGGATAGCATATTCTACAACCTTCATCAGCCCAGAGACACAATTCACCATGCCTACTCAATGGACATGGTTGATACCGAAATTTTTGACGTAGATGAATCCTTCGTATTCCACAATGTTGTTTTTGAAACCAAATAAAAAAAAATAATCATTGAAAAAAGAGATGTAAAAAATAAGAAAATAAAGCATCGTTCAGAACTTGACCTTGCCAATATGCAGGCATCCAAAATCTCTCAACTTCACATGGAAACTGACGATGCTCCTCATGATTTCATTGGATTCATTGAGGCTGAGAATTCCAAACTAAAGAACCGGATTAAGGAATTAGAGGAAGTTTGGTTTCTTATTCCATTGGTTGGCAGTTCTTTGTAAATAGCCATGCCTGTGACTACCTGCACCCCTGCAAAAAATCTAAAAGGGTCCTCCAGCTTCCTCTCATCTTGTAGAGGATATGTGGAGAACAATATCAACAAAATAATGGAACTGATTACTAAGGCCTGGGAAACATCACAGAATGTGGATTCCCTGGGGAGCAGGGCACACAACTTGCTCCAACTTCTGTAGACAGATTTAAAAAATGAAGAAACTTTATGTGTGGACACAGTCATCCCTTTTTCCTTTCATGTCAACAACATGCCAGACATGAGAAGAAGACAACATGATCTCTCGTCTAAAAAATGACTCACTCAATTAGAGGCATGCTGGAAAGAGAAGGTGAAGAACCTGTATCTCATCGTCCAATCATGTGAGCAAGCAATATCAAAGAAAGAAACAATATTCACAAAGCTCATGAAAATAGAGTTAGCAGGAAAGACAAATGGCTTCCAAAACCCCAGCTTAATCGTCAACTCGTTGGCGTTAACCAAGCAAGATTTCGATAAACAAGTTGATAATTTGAAGGTCTTGTCTTTAGAAATTTTTTACAGGATTCTTGAATATCATGAAGAAGAGGTGGAAAACTGGCTAGTTTGGTATTCGGTACAGAATGGAGACATTCATGAAGCTCTGTGTAAAATTTCAATTGATCTAACCGAATTTGAAAATGAATTTTTCAGCATTAAAATCCACAATGACATCAACGTCACCCCCTTGAGAAGCTATATTGAAGAGAACTTGAAGTGGGCCATCGACAAAATCCAACAGGGAAATGCATAAATCCTCTGTTTATCAATCCAGTTATTCAAGAAGGCTGTCGAAAAAAACCAACAGGGAAAGGCATGAGCAAGAAAACACCAAAATTGCTTATATGTACCATGCCTGTAAGTGTATACTGATAGTCCTTTCTTTATCAATCCAGTTATTTCACCTTTTCTGAGTAGAAATCTATAGCCAAAATATGATCTTCCAATTTATACTTTTCAAGTATTACATTCTACCGTGTCCAACTTATTCTTTCCACAGTCCTATTTCTTGTACATATTCCTCTTATGGTCCGCGGGAGCCCCAATCCCAGTCTATATGACAAACGCATTTACATTTCTAGGGATATGTAACAAACTATTATTTTTTTCATATATTCCAAATAAAACTATTCTTTTGTCTCCTTACATATTTATGTGTTCCTGGATTTTATCTTCATCTATGTTGAATGTGAATTCATTCTGTTTATTTTATCTCAATTCTCTTTTTTTCCGATGCATATTTTCTCCTGCCTGGTCATTTTCAAAATTAAGCATGACATAAATCACTCACTCAAATTTGAGATATCATATTTCACACACACACACACACACGTGTGTGTGTGTGTGTGTGTGTGCTTCCTCAAATTTCTAGGAATATGTAACACATTTCATTATTTTTTATATAAATGTCATAAAATTGTGTTCACTACTTTTTTTGTACTCAAACGTATAGAGAGTATGTCATTTCTTGCATCTTTACCACATGTCCTTCATATTGTTTGCCACAAAGGCCCTTAAAATTAAAATAGAATGGAAGTCTTCTTGTCAATTTGTATATCACAGAACTGTGGGTGCTCTTTGTAGGCCATGGAACAACAAAGGCCCAATTTTCAGCCCGCCAGCCCGAGAACCCACGATCCCAAAACTGCCTAACTATGGAATCAAGGCTCCGTGAAAGTATGGAATGAGGGATCCGTGCATGCTCTATATAATCTCATCCCCATACTTTATAAAAATACATATTTTTTATGTATAAAAGTAAATATCTACTTTAAAAAATTACGTATTTGCTATACATAATTTATGCTCTCCAAGAACCTATAATTTGATACATTTCAATTTATTATATCCACGAACCCCTATTTTAAAGAAAACTAATTCGAGAATGCTATTTATTTGGTCCTTTTGTCCACCGCCCTATGTAACAGACACTGGTACTATATTTTTTGTGCTTTTGTCCACCAATGTATGTAAAACCTATGTAAAGAAAACTAATTCGCGAATGCCAAATTTTTTGGACATGAGCCCCTTAAAATTCAAATATTCCACAAGTCCCATTGTCAATTTGTATATCATGGAACTGCCAATGCTATTTGTAGGACACAGAACAACAAAAGCCTGATTTTCAGGTCCCCGGCCCAAGAACCCGCGATCCAAAAACTGGCTAAGCATGGAATGAGGGTTTCGTCCATGCTCTAATTCGGGAATGCTAGGTTTTTTTTTTTTTCTTTC
>JASDQU010242389.1:264176-279849 GCA_032191745.1 Picea mariana | reverse complement strand
GCAAGAAGGAGGGTTGTGGGTAAGCAAAGATGACTGAAGCAGGTGGCTTTGAAAAACAATTCATGATGGTTTGTAGTGTTGGTAAAGATGATCACTTGAAGTGGAGAATGAGGGAATGCATTGGAGCAATAATGTCATTGCATGGGTGTGAAATCCTCACTGGAATAGTCTAGGAAACAACTAGTAGAAATTCAGGCTAGTTGACAGTGTTTCGTCACGAATAGGGATGGGATAGAAGAGGGATTCATCTCAAGATTTTTTGGCCTTTAATTCCAGGTAATTGGTTTTTCTTTTTCATTCTATGGAAATGGATGTTTGATCATTTTGTAATGTCTCTAATTTTGGTGTTGGGAAGCAACATTGGTTGTATTATCTATCTATTAATAAGTTTGAGGGTTGTGTTAGTCCCTTAGTGAGCTCCTTGCCTCTTGGGGGACTTGGTCTCATTTCTATTGGGTGTTTGAGGGAGGGTCTCATTCTGTCTCTGAGTGTGGTGTCATCCTCAATCTTCAGTCTTTTTCTCCATAGTGGGGCTATGTTATTCCCTTGACCTTTTCTTTGTCTTACCTTGTCCCTATTTAGTTTCAAACAAAATATTTTGTGGTGATTTGGGTTCTTGGGAGCGGGGCTATATTTGGTCAGTATGGCTCATTGTGCGGGTAGGAATGTGTGGGAAAGGAAAATGAAGGAAAATTCCATGGAGGATAGACCTTCAACTTCAAAGGATCCTTTACTCTCGTCACATGCGACAGAGGAGGCTTGGGAAGCAGAGAAATTGTTTGAAGGCAAATTTCCAACAAAGGCCAAGGAGGAGGTCAAGGAGCTCAAAAATAAGGTATGTGTTATGCAATAGACACTATCAAAAAACCATATTCTGAATGAAGTTGAAGGGTGGGTGAAAGATCTAGTGTACACTAGATCCAAGAGGACCAAATTCTTCAAGTTAGCAGAAACCTATTGGTTGATTAATACTTTGATTGGCCAATCCCTGGGAAATATAAGGAGGGATCTCTAGGACACTCTTCATACCACCAAACTTTTTGAGGGAAAATTTGAAGCAATGTTCCAGGTGTTTTTGGGGATTGGAATTATAGTCTCTCAAGTTCAGGAGGAGGCATGCATGTCTATAAAGTAGTATAACCCATCAGGCTCGAGGGGAACATAGGGAAAAACAATTGTCCTAAATAATGAACCTCATGTTGATGATAATACTCAGGAACAGAGTATGGATATTGAACTGATAGTGGAAGTTGCCAAAGAGGAAGATCCCCACTTTCCTCAAACATGATTTTTATTTCAGTTTATCTTTCTTCAATCTTTTTTCTTTATAAGCATAGACAAGTATAGACAATTTAAAATCCTTTTTTTGTTAAAACCTCTATGATAAACTATGGAAATGAGTGAGGAACAAAAGATAAACTATGGAAAGGTTGGACATCAATTTTTTTATGGCACTCCTTTAATACGAGTTCTAGTCTTCCTATGGCAGACCCTATTAGACATGATGATTATTTTGTTGTATATATAATAGAAATCTCTAGTAAATGTTTTTTACTTTAAAAAAATACCAATTCGATCACTTCATTACTTATAATTAAATCATCTAATAAACCTAATTTTATAAAACTAAAACTAAAAAAATTAACAAAAATGAGTTTACTCATTAATCATTATTTGTATTAATTAATCATTATTTGTATTAATCTTTGCTAGTCATATATATATATTCCCCTTTCCGTATTATCATTTCCACTATCTTTTTCTAAAGTCTAAAATATTGAATGTAAACTATTTAACTTTTGTTTCCAATAGAAAATTTACTCAATTATTTTAGTAAATACAATTTGTTTACATCTTCACTCCATATTTAGTAAACTCCATATCTAATAATTTAAAGTATTTAACTAATGATCCTTTGTTATCTTATACTCCATGCACAATAGGAAATAATACCATTTCCTTTTAAAATTTGTACTCATTTGTTGTCTCAATATACTCCATGCAGGAGAGGAATTAATACCATGTCTTTTAAAAATTGTACTTTAAAATCTAATAATGAATCTTCTAGATATGCTAAGGAAATAGAGAAGCAATAACATAATAGCAACTCTAGAAATTAGATATTTTTAAAAAAATAAAGCAACAAAATAATAGTAGCTTTGGAAATGTGATAAAGGATGTTTGTAACCATCTTAGAAAATATGGGAAGATAACAAAATGACTTTGGAATTTGTTTCAAGTACAAGTGGTTTGTTTAGAATGCTATTTTTTTTTTGTGTTTTATTTAAAATTTAATTAAAGATTTAATATAAGTATGAGTGTTACAAATTTTATGAAAATGGTAATATTATATAAATAAAAGTTTTTATTTACTTTTATAAAATTTTAAAGTTTTTATTTTTAATCAAAGTTTTTAGTATTACATGTATAAATAATTCTTTATCTAGTTATTCAAGAAATTAGAAACACATTATTTTTTTTTATTAAAAACAACAAATGATAAATAAACTATAGAGATTTTTTTGGGGGAGATAGATTTATATTGATTTAATAAAAGAATAACAATAAGTATGATAACTTGAGTCTTTTTATTGTACTCTCTTCTCCAAGATCTGAGTCCTCTCCTCAGACACAAGCCTTTATCCATCAACTACTATGACCCAAGAACTTATTGTCGTGAGATAGCCAACTCAATGACTGATTGAATCTCACTAAAGCTCTGATCACACTACAAATCTAATGCCTAGATCTCAACAATGATAATACTTGTAGCCAAGAATTCTTGCTAAAATTCTCCATCATAAGAATGCTTGCAATTAGACTCATTTTCCTTGGCTTTGATTCATTTATTTATAGATTCTTGAGAAGATCATATCAATGCTATGTATGGAGTGCGTGTCATACACAACCTCCATGTGCAACTTCTAAATTTTTCCAACTCATAGCTTTTAGATTTCCTTGAGATTTTATGTTTTCAAATCTTTAAAGGGGAGGCCATGGATTGTATATTGGAAACCCACAACAGACTAGGCCTATTCCACAGGAAAATCATGGCCAACCTGATGAGGATTGACTAGAGAGAGTTTGGATTTGTCCTTGAGTGCATTTGTGGCATGTGACTTTCCCTCCTTGATTAGCCTATATTGGTTAGCTCCCCTCCTGAAGATGGAATCTCTCACATACAAGTATGGGCTTCCCAAGATGACTCCACATACATCCAAATGAACCACATATGAAACTACTTCATCAACATAGTTATGGTTAATGGGGAATTTGAATTTCCATTGCTTTCTCACTTTCAATTCCACATATTTTCTCACCTGACCTAGAGGGTATGATTGTGGATGATCTTATGCCTGTAGCCAAAACTTATCAACCAATTGAGTAGAGATTAAGTTGGACTGTGAACAGGGATCGAACGACCAATCCACCTTGCTTTGTTTCATGTGGATTCTAATGCAGAAACGTTCAGTCATCTCCTTCTCCTCCCTATCGTTGCAACCAACTAATTCCACCTCATTTTGAAGATTGGTGAAACTAATATTCCCTTCCAGGTATGAGGTGTTTTCCACCCTTTCCTCAACATCCACAAGTAACATTATTTTCTTCTTCTTCTTCTTCTGGAAATGTTTGGGGTGCTTCTCAAGTTGAAATTTCCAATAGTCCTCCTCAGTGTTTCCCTTTCGATAACAACCTTTGCATTTGTTGGTAGAAGGGATTTCTTCCTTTGTTGATGCCACAATCTTCTTCTCATTCCAATTCTTCTTATTTTTCTTCTTTTTCTACTAATCTTATGGTTCTAATTTCTTGTGCATGCTTGAATGTTGCTTCCGCTTATTTCCCTTAAGGTAGCATGATTGTACACCATTGTCATCAATTGTATTTGTTATAAATAACATAAATTGATGTCAAAATTGAGGTATAAATGCCCCCAAATACTTGATTAACATGTCTAGACTTTTGAGAGAGACTCCCATTTGAATTTATCTCTTCCTGAACTCAGTGGTGAAATCCTACACTGACTATCCTTGCCTCTACCTGAAGTAATTCCAAACAATATTTTAGTGCTTCTAATATCCAATTGGGTAGAACCGGGATTTGATCATGTCCTTGGACACCTCCCAATTAGTCACTACTGGCTCATTTTCCACTGCTCTACCTATTGCATCACTCTCTCACCATGCCAAAGTATGACCTTCAAGATTCAATTGAGCCAATGCATTTTTTTGTTTTTCATCTACTTCATGCACACTAAATTATACCTCCATTTGTTGTAGCCATTGGTTCAATCTGATGGCATCAACTTCTTTGGAATATGGCTTGATGTCCACCTTTTCCTCCATGTGAAAACATACATGTGCCCTATTATAACTACATTCTCCCATCTCTATATTAGCCTTTCCCTGTACATATTGCTTATTTTCTTCTTTCTTGGTGTCTTCATGACTAGCCTCTGTTGATAGTGTTTCCTTGCATTTCACTGCCAATAGTTGTGACACCATTGATTCCAGTGTGGTCATGCTCTGCTCAAGCTAGTACAACTTGGCCCTGAGATCTTCATCCTCATCTCCTCCTTGATGTTCCCCAACCATTCGTGGTGCTCTACTTCACTCTAACCCTGCAAATAACTTTTGTCCACTTCTTTTGTAGTCACTATGGGTACTTACCATACAGGTCTCACTAAGTGTACTTGAACTGAGGACTCGATACCATCTAATCCATAAATGGTAGGATTATAGCTGGTCCATTTCATCAACAAGGATGTCATTGCGGTTTAAAATTCTTAAATGCTTTGTTCCAAAACAAGATGAGTGCATGTTCCTTGTGTTTTGTTAAGATGAGTTGCAAGATATGAGTGTTTACAAATGGTTTCAAGTCCAATGCCTAATTTTGGAACTATTTCACTTTAGTCCTGAGCTTAAATCCATTGTACAGAAAGAACATTATGTCACCAAATTATAAACAATATATTAAACCCTGCATATGATATGATTTAAACATAGGCCTAGTATCAAATTCAAAGCATGAACAATGCACTACTAGGTTACAATCCTAATCTGTGTTTTCTTTAATAAAAAACCCGCCCATGCATCACTCAGCCCACTTCACAAAGGATGAATTCCCACTCAACCCAATATTGTATGGTAATTTCCAATGCAACACTCAATGAAGAGGGATCTATGAATTCACGGAAGATTATTATCTTTCTTATGAGAGAGAGGTTTCTTGGAGAGGGCACACATATTAAGTAAACAACGAAGAAAACACAGTATGTGATGGGCGTTAAAAACACCATTCAATGAGTAGAGTGTCCAACCAAATAGTGAGAACGACCAGTTAAACAATTAAAAACACCTAGGTCTAAGGAAATGAGCTAGCAAGGAAGAAATCATCTGGTTCATGATTTAGAAATTCCCATCTCTAAGGGAACAACCCAATAAGGAATAAATTGGCACATTATTGATGAGTTAGAAATTCCCAGTTCTAAGGGAATGACCCACCAAGGAAGAAATCATCATGTTCACCTAGTTAGAAATGACCTTAGATACCATATGGTGTGTGGGAACTTCAAAATACGATCCCACAAGGTACACATCAACCAACAAAGAAAATTCACCTTTGGGAGAGAGAAAAGTCTTAATAGTTACAAAAACTCGATTTATTAACCACCTACACTTTTGCAATAGCTTAGGAATATGAACCATCAATTTCCCATTTTTGAAATCACCCAACTGTGGAGGAAAAAGAGTTTTTCGGATAGGTATCTACCATTAAACCATTTTGATATGAAGAAAAACCTCCCGCATAGAAGAAATGCTTAGCAAACATCTCATTCCTACTCAGCAGAGATGAAAAATATACAATGTAGCCATCAAAATACAACCAACAACTTCAATAAACCGCAAATGTGAGTAAACACAGTAAAACACTCAACACACTGAAGAAAACAATGTTCATTGACACATGATTTACCTTGGAAACCCAAATGAGAAAACCAACATTCAATTGGCTTTGGGCCAACTCTTTAATATGTTAGATTCATAATGAAGAAAACAACAAAAACATAATGAAAATAACTCAAGCAATCAAGAAACCATGATGAACATAGATAAATAAATATTGGCAGAAAAGGCATACTCTATATTCATCAATGCTTAAAATAATCATGTACATAGATGTACATATATAATACAAGAAGACCATAACTTCCATGTAACTGTATAACAGTTAGGTAAACTAACTAACTTATGATTAGATTTTTAACATCCCCCCTTAATCATAAGTTCGTTCTTGTCTGAAAAAACTGCCACTACTTGACAATCAACAATGTGTCAAGCAAATATTTAGAGGGTTGGCTAAAGATGCTCTCTGAACTCTGAAAAAAAATAGCCAAAGCTGATGTCCTATACTAAATTGGTGGTTTAAGGGTGACCACAAACTCATTTGGTAGTTTCGAGATGACCACAAACCAATCTGATGGTTTCGATATGACCACAAATCAAATGTCTAGCAGAAGCTGGTATGGTTTTAATTTGACCATAAACTAACAAGAGCTCAAAGCTCAAAAATCTAAAAATGTAATAAGCAGAACTTCATGTCTTCTGCTCAATTGGTGGTTTTAAGATGACCACAAACTATCCAGAACAATATGTTCAAGAACAAGATTGCATACCAGGAACTAGGTTGCATACTTGATCATCTGTTCACAGGCTCTAAATCAAACGTGGAACCTGACTAAAAAATTTAGATTTCCCCCCTGTCAGGGACAAGTGGTTCAAATTCCCTTTACCATCATTCATCAGTATGGCCAAGAAGAGATCCAACACCTGTATAAGCTACTGGAACAATGTGTACGCTTTCACAATCTAAAGTGGAAAAGGTGAATCAAACTATCTTCCAGTGGAGTGTGAAGACTCGATCTTCAACTCAGAATACTACATCAACTAGGCCCCGATCATACCTTGTATTATCCAATCCTGAAAAAAATTCATGTCTGTCAACTATAGAAACATTCATGTCCGTCAACTATGGAAATATCTCCAATCAAGTAGGACTGTATTTGTGTATAAATCCGGCGATAAGACTGCTCCAATAAATTGGCTTCCAAACGCCAACGCCAATTCCCTAACCATTCACAATGAATATGTTTCCGCTTTTGCTTTTGACACCTTACTGAGGGGTGATTTGTCTTCCCACAAAATCTGCATGGGTAAAAATGAAAACCGTTTGACTTATTATGGCCAAACCGGTGACAGTGTTTGCACTGTATGGGTTCTTTATCTGATCGATTATCATGATATGGAATATTTGTAGCAACATCATCATCAACAGTATCTTGTACGTGTTCCTTACCAATGTCCTCAAGCTTTGTCTTCTTATCATCATTCAAAAAACCTCCACTCACAAATAAAACATGTTCACAATAATTAGGAATATGAAAAAGGTTGTCAACATCCTTTACATATCCTAGTCCATATCGATTTCATTTAAATCACAATTCTTCCCATGGTCGAACAATTCTATTTTCTTTGCCACATTTATTCATAACTTTTCTTGTAATAGGGACTTCATCTAATTCATCTTCATGTTTATGACTTTCATCCCTAGTCAACTAAATGTCTTCATTAAAGTCACTTTCATCCTTCATGTCATTTTGTTTGTTGAAATCACATTGTTGTTGTCGAAGCAAACTTAAGTCATCGGATAGCATTTTGTTTTGAAGTTTGAACATATCAATCTTCACATGTGTTACTTGTAAACAAGTAATTATTGTACTAAGAGTGCACTTGTTTATTGCAATTGTAGATGTCGTAGTTGAGTTAATTAATGTGTGCAATATTGTAAATATTTCTTCAATTCTTGCCATTATGCAGAATATGGAAGAGAGATGACCAATGCATTAGACGCACATAAAGATCCTAAGACCCCCTTATTCAATTTCGGGTGGGTCAAGGATGCAAAGACAAATATGCAATTTGTTGGACCCCTTATAACACCTTTACAAGTTCAAGGTAAAATAAAGACCCTTATAACTTCAAATACAATCAATGGAGAAAAATCCTCCATACAAAACCTTATAACTCCTTAACCAAAAAAATTACTTTTTATAACATGACAAACACCCTTTAGCACCCTTATAACTTCAAAATTTTTCCAATCCTTTTAATATATATATTTCTCTACCAAAAGAAATTTCGATATTTTTAAAGATTATTAAATTATTAACCCAAGAAAATAAAGTTACCTTCACCCACTTCTCTTTCACGGATGTTTACTGGTGTCTTCTCTTTACATGGTCAGTTGTTTCCTTTTTTACATGGTCGTAAATTTCTTTACTGCGGTGAATCCAATGTCAATCGGTTAATCACCACAATGGTTCTTCCACCAAATGATCAGATCGGCTCCTTGCATATGTCGATTTTCACCTTTCACATGTACATTTTCGACTTGCTCTCACAGTTTCTGGCTTGCTCTCGGACAACACACGGGATGGTCTCTTACCTCTACGCACGGATGAACCCCAACTTTCTTTTCTTTGTGGATTCGAGTCACAGACAGACATACCAACATTTCACTAAACCCGCGGCTCTTCTCTGTGTTCTTCATTGCGCAACACACAACAATCTGTTTCTGTCGATGCTCCACACATCCAATATCTTCTTTGTGCACTCTCGTATAGAAAACAATTCGCCCCACATAGCAATATACTTTTACACACCAACAGATTTTTACACAACAATCAGATCAAGAATCGGTTTCTCCCTCTCCTCTGGCTCCCTCAAATCAGAATGATGTGGATTCTCCTTCAAGACTGGCGATCCACATCAACGTGTATTACTCCAAGCTTCTCAACTTTCAAAAACTGGCAGCTCTCTTTCACCGAATAGCCATTCTCACTACATTTCAATTCCATAGAAAAACTACATGATCTAGCAAGCTCTAAAAACTATAGGAATATGATAAACTATCAGGCTCATAAGATCAATATGATATGATACCACTATTAGATTCATAATGAAGAAAACAACAGAAACATAATGAAAATAACTCAAGCAATCAAGAAACCATGATGAACAGAGATAAATAAATATTAGCAGAAAAGGCATACTCTATATTCATCAATGCTTGAAATAATCATGTACATAGACATACATATATAACACAAGAAGACCATAATTGTCATGTAACTGTATAACAGTTAGGTAAACTAACTAACTTATGATTAGATTTTTAACATATTATGCATCAATAGGAAAGTTACAGGCTCTCTTGTTCAGCTCTATGCTCCTCAACAAGGTTTGGGCGGCATCCATCTTCTTTCTCCTTCTTAAACAACAAAAGAACCCCCTCTCCTTATTAAACACTCAGACTATAGGAGGCAAGCTCAGTTGAGGGGATAGATAGAAGGTCAAGCTTCCCAACCCTTCAACTTTTCCCAAGCTCGTTTCTCCTCCTTTTTTTTGGGGGGGGTCTTTTGCACAATGAGGAAGAGTTGTCATGAAAGTTGTATTTTTTTAATACATCATTTTCCCTCTATTTTACAACAATCCTTTTCCTTAACTTCACATTTTTCCCCTAGTCTAACGTATAAAAGAATCTCCCATGAAAGAAGAGATTGGAGGTTAGAAATCATAAGAGAATCCATAGAAACATGGGCGAAAGACAAATTGTCTTTCTGTCAAATTCCATCGTCCGTCAAACTGAGTTGGAAAAAGAAAAGCATGTGTTATCTAAAAGTCTGCGGGCAAAAGGAAAGACGGTATACATTTGGGAAATCGGAAGGCAATTCAAGAAAGCGTATTGGCTTGGCTTGAGCTGAGCGGGGTATTGACTGGGCAGAGGGGTGAAGAAACCACACGTATTGAATTGACTTGAGTGGGGAAGATGGGAAACCAGAAGGCGTTTACAGAGAACTAAGCATATTGAATTGACTTGAGTGGGGACAGAGGGGCCGAATTTTCTTCCATAAAAAAACATTAACGAAAAAAACATTTGTCGTGAAAAATCTTGCGTGGATTCCATGAAAATCCCATCGTCCGTCAAATGTTGCATGTTGGAGAGAGAAAAGAGGTGGCATGAAAAATCCTGCCGGGAAAAAGATGGAAAGATCTGTTTGAGAAATTGAAAGACTATTGACTTGACTGGGGTAGAGGAGCGAATAAATCAGGGCAAAATTCTTCGATAAAGAACAAAGCGTGTGGTGTGCCTAGAGTGCAAATTTTTTGTTGTGTTTTATTTAAAATTTAATTAAAGATTTAATATGAAGCATGAATGTTTTAAAATTAAGAAAGTTATAAAATGTTGGGGGATTTACTACTAAAAGGTATCTTGATATATATCTCCATCCCCGATGTTCCAATCAGATAGTCATTCGTTTTTGTAATCAATGGCCGATATTGCATGGATTGTTAAGAATGTATTTTTAAATGATTCTAATAATTTCCATCATTATATCAACCATAGCATTTTAAGAAATTCCTATCAATGTATCTTTATAGGGATAAAATCTATACCTCCCTATAAAATCTCTACCTCTTTGTCGGATACGATATTGAGTTTTATGTTCATACTAGATTTTTAAATGTTTAGACTAATGATGTCTACCAAATAACAATAATAAATAATAAGCTGTAATAGTTTATGATAAAATGTTAATGGGGCTTGGTTAGATGGTGGAACAATAAAATTGCCACTCTCCCTCAAAAGGTTTAAATGTCCCAATGATATGTTCACCAATTTTGTTACAAGAAAAAACTACTTATGGACTAAGTAAGAAAACCCTCAATGAGTGGGTGGGACACTGACAAATAGAAGCACTAACAAATAGAAAGATAAACAATTAATCCTAATTCTATTAAAAGAAAAAACTACCTATGGACTAATTAAGAAAAACCTCAATGAGTGGGTGAGACACTTATAGATAGAGAGATAGACAACTAATGTTCCTTTCCTAATACTCATATACACACTAATAAGTAAATGAAAAGAAGTAAAGAAGGGAACATGATTATGGATAGTTGTCCTTAGCATTGTGAAAGCTCCATTTGATCTTGCCTTAGCTCCAATACTTCATCACATATCCTTCACAATCCACCAACACCAAAGGCATTCATCATTCTTCATTTATCACAATCAAATAGCATGCATAAAGAAGTCTTTATCTATCTACTCAAAAAATTAGAAACACCACAAAATTTTCATTAAAGATAACAAATAATCAATAAACTGAAGATATTTTTCAGGGGGTGAGAATATAGATCTATATTGATTTAATGAAAGAATAACAACAAGTATGATACCTTTAGTCTTTCTACTATACTCCCTTCTCCAAGATTTGAGTCTTCTCCTTAGCCACAAGCCTTTGTCTTTCAACTAACATGACTTGGGAACTTTCTACGGTGAGAAATCCAACTCAATGATTGATTGAATCTCACTCAAGCTTTGATCACACTACAAAGCTAATGCCTAGCTCTCAATAATGATAATACTTGTAGCCAAGAATTCTCACTAAATTATTCATCGTAAGGATGCTTGCAATTAGACTCCTCTCCCTTGGCTTTGATTCATTTATTTGTGAATTCTTGAGGAGATTATATCAATGCTACATGGAATGCATGCCATGCACAACCTCCATGTGCAACTTATGTCTTTTTCCAACTTGTAACTTTTATATTTCCTCAAAATTTTATGTTTTCAAATATTTAAAGGGGCGGTTGTGGATTGTATATGGGAAACCCACAACTAACTGTGCATGTTCCATAGGAAAATCATGGTTGACCTAATGAGCATTGATTAGAGAGGGTTTGGATTCGTCCTTGTGTGCATTTATAGCATGTTTATTTATCTTCTTGACTAGCCTATATTGTTTGTCTTTCCTCCTGAAGATGGCATCTTTCACTTACAAGTATGGGATTTCCAAGATTACTCCACATATATCCAAAGGAGCCACATCTACAACCACTTCATCCACATACTTCTGGTTGATGTGGAACTTGAATTTTCATTGCTTGGTCACTTTAAATTCAACATCTTGCCTTAGCCAGCCCAGAGGGTATGGTTGTGAATGATCTTGTGTCTCTAGCCCAAGCTTTTCAATCAATTGTGTAAATATTAAGTTGGACTATGAACCAAGATCAAACAACCAATCCATCTTGCTCTCTTTCATTTGTATTTTAATGTAGAAAAGTTCATCCATATACTTATCCTCCATGTGGTTGCAACCAACTAATGCCACCTACTTTTGAAGATTGGTGCAAATGATATTCCCTTCTAGGTCTGAGGTATTTTCTACCCTTTCCTTAACATCCATAGTTAACATTGCTTTCTTTTTCTTCTTTTAGAAATATTTGGGCTGCTTCTCAAGGTGTGATTTCCAACAATCCTTCTTAGTATGTCCCTTTTGATCACAACCTTTGTAGTGCTTGGAAGAAGGGGTTTCTTCCTTTGTTGTTTCCACAATCTTCTTCTCATTACAATTCTTCTTATTTTTCTTCTACTCTTGTGGTTGTCTTTCTTGTGTGTGTTTGACTGTTGCTTCCTCTTGTCTCCCTTGAGGCACCATGCTTATACACTATTGATTAACATGTCTATACTTTTGAGAGAGACTCCCATTTGAATTGCTCTCTTCCTGAACTCAATGGTGAACTCTTACACTAATTGTCCTTGCCTTTGCTTGAATTAATGCCATACAATATTTTAGTGCTCCTCATATTCGATTGGGTAGAACTAGGCTTTGATCATGTCCTTGAGCACATCCCAATCAGTCACCGGTGGTATTTGTTCCCCAATAGAACAAATGAAAGTTCCTTGTACTTTTTTCACAGGGGTTGCAAGCTATGAGTGTTAACAAATGGCATCAAGGCCAATGCCTGATTTCAAAACTATTTCACTTCAATCTTGAGCTGAAATACATTGTGCAGAAAGAACACTCTGCCATCACTATGTTATAACTTGCACATGCTACAATTTAAACAAAGGCCTAATATCAAGTTTGGAGCATGAACAATGCACCACTAGGTTACAAGGGTAATCTGTGTTTTCTTTAATCAAATCCCCACTCATGCATCACTCACTCCACTCCAGAAAGGATGGATTCCCGCTCAACCCAAGGCTATAGAATAATTCCCAATGAAACACTTAGTGAAGAGGGATCTACGACCTCAGGTAAGATTAGTATCTTGTTTGTGACAGAGAGAGGTTGCTTGGAGAGGGAACACATGCTAAGTAAACAACAACAACAACACATAGTATGTGATGCAAGTTAAAAACACCAGTCAATGAGGAGAGCATCCAACCAAATAGTGAGAACGTCCAGTTAAACAATTAAAAACTCCCAATTCTAAGGAAATGACCCAACAAGGAAGAAATTAGCCTATTCATGATTTAGAAACTCTCATCTCTAAGGGAACAAACCAATAAGGAAGAAATCAACATGTTCTTCATGAGTTAGAAATGCCCAACTCTAAGGGAATGACCCGGTAGGGAAGAAATCAACATGTTCATGAGTTAAAAAAGCCTAGAAATACCATATGGTGCATGGGAATTTCAAAACATGAGCCAACAAGAAACACATCAACTAGCAAAGACAATTCACCTTTGGGAGAGAGAAGGGTGTCTTACAGGAGAGAAAAGTCTTAACAATTACGAACCACCTACACTTTTGCAATAGCTTAGGAATACGAACCATCAATTTTCCAACTTTGAAATCACCAACGATGGAGGAAAAATAGTTGTTGGGATAGGTATCCACCATTAAACCATTAAACCATTGTGATCTGAAGAAAAACCTTCCACACAGAATAAATACTTAGGAAAGATCTCATTACCTACTCAACAAAGACTAACAATCTACAGAGAATCCATTAAACGACAACCAACAACTTCAATAAACCACAAATGGTTTCAAGTCCAAAGCCTAATTTTGGAACTATTTCAGTTCATTCTTGAGCTTGAATCCATTGTACAGAAATAACACTATGTCACCAACTTATCAACAATATATTAAACCCTACATATGATATGATTTAAACATAGGCCTAGTATCAAATTTAGAGCATGAAAAATGCACTAATAGGTTACAATCCTAATATGTGCTTTCTTTAAGAAAAAACCCGCTCATGCATCACTCAATCCACTCCACAAAGGATGAATTCCCACTCAACCTAATATTGTAGGGTAATTTCCAATGCAACATTCAATGAAGAGGGATCTACAACGTCACTGAAGATTAGTATCTTGTTTATGAGAGAGAGGTTTCTGGGAGAGGGCGCACATACTAAGTAAACAACGAAGAAAACACAGTATGTGATGGGCATTAAAAACACCAATCAATGAGTAGATTGTCCAACCAAATAGTGAGAATGACCAGTTAAACAATTAAAAATGCTTAGATCTAAGGAAATGAGCTAGCAAGGAAGAAATCCTCTGGTTCATGATTTGGAAATGCCTAGCTCTAAGGGAACAACCTAATAAGGAAGAAATTGGCACATTATTCATGAGTTAGAAATTCCCAGTTCTAAGGGAATGACCCACCAAGGAAGAAATCATCATGTTCACCGAGTTAGAAATTCCCAGAGATAACATATGATGTGTGGAAACTCCAAAACATGAGCCCACAAGGAACACATCAACCAAAAAATAAAATTCACCTTTGGGAAAGAGAAAAGTCTCAATAGTTACGAAAACATGATTTATCAACCACCTACACTTTTGAAATAGCTTAGGAATATGAACCATCAATTTCCCATATTTGAAATCACCCAACGATGGAGGAAAAAGAGTTGTTCGGATAGGTATTTACCATTAAACCATTGTGGTATGAAGAAAAACCTCCCACATAGAAGAAATACTTAGCAAGCATCTCATTCCTAATCAATAGAGATGAACAATCTACAATGCAACCATTAAAAAACAACCAACAACTTCAATAAACCACAAATGTGAGTAAATACAGTAAAACACTCAACATGCAGAAGAAAATAATGTTCATTAAGACATGATTTACCTTGGAAATCCAAATGAGAAAACCAACATTCAATTGGCTTTGGGCCATCTCTTTATTATCCATCAATGGGAAAGTCACATGCTCTATGGTTCAACTCTATGCTCCTCAACAAGGTTTGGGCAGCATCCATCTTCTTTCTCAGCGAAAGAACCCCTTCTCCTTCTTAAACAATTAGGCTATAAGAGACAGGCTCTGTTGGGAGATAAATGGAAGGTCAAGCGTCCCAACCCCTCATCTTTTTCCAAGTTCATTTCTCCTCCCTTTCCCTTTTTTTTCTTTTTTTTCTTTTTGTCTTTTATATAATAGAAAAAAGATCTCATGAAAGTTATATTTTTTTAATACATTATTTTCCCTCTCTTTTACAAGAATCTCCTTTGCCTTAACTTTACATATTGTTCTGGCCTAATGTTTTTAATTCAATACAGGTGTGGACACCAATTGTGATGACATGGGCCCTTCACAGCAATAAGTCGGCCTCCATCATCCATAGCGTTGATACGCATCTTCCAATCATAATAAGTCGGCCTCCATCATCCATAGGGATATTATGATGGGAAGATACGTATCCCACAGTCTAACGTATAAAAGCATCTCCCATTAATGAAGAGATTGGACGTTGGAAATCGTAAGAGAATCCATAGCAACCTCGGCGAAAGACAAATTGTCGTT
>JASDQU010242389.1:234375-247244 GCA_032191745.1 Picea mariana | reverse complement strand
ATTTTGGGTGATACTCTTTTGTATAACTCTATAAAATTTTTATCTATCTAATATAGCAGGATCCACACTTTTTTATTTAAAAAAAAAATTATTAAGTTTTTTTTAATTTAAAATAATAAAATAATAAAATATAAGTCATTGATTAAAAACCCTCCACTAACCTTGCTTGAAGTATTTTATTAAAATGACAATCGAATTCTTAATAAAAAAAAATGATGAAATGTTATAAATATCTCAACAATCTTGACAACGATATAAAGTGTATGACAATTGGATTATTAATAGGAAAATGGAAATCTTATAAATATATGATCAACCTTTAAAACTATATAACAGATATTATCATAAATTCGTAGAGCGCATAGCGAATTGTCTAATGTTTGAAGCTTTCGGACATATGTTTAGAAATAGTAAGATAATATATAGGAAAATGGGTGGAAATGAATTTTTTGGGATATTTTTTTGAAATTTAATGAGAAATTGTTAAATTTATAGATTTTAGAAATTATTTTTGTATAATTCAAGTGTTTTATAGATTTTTGATATGTTAAAATCTATTTTTATATTTAAAAATAGAGTTTAAATAACAAAATATAATGATTTTGTACAACTTTATGTGATTTGATTTCGAAGAAAAAACCATTTCGTAGAACAATTAAACAACACCAAATACAAATCTATAGTCCATCAAACTGAGCTGGAAAGAGAAAATAGATATCATGTAAAAAGGAAAAACGTATAGATTTGGGAAATCGGAAGGCAATTCCAGAGTTTTGTCAAATTCCATCGTCCGTCAAACTGAGCTGGAAAGAGAAAATAGGTGTCATGTAAAAAGGAAAGACGGTATAGATTTGGGAAATCGGAAGACAATTCCAGAGTTTTGTCAAATTCCATCGTCCGTCAAACTGAGCTGGAAAGAGAAAATAAGTGTCATGTAAAAAGGAAAGACGGAATAGATTTGGGAAATCGGAAGGCAATTCCAGAGAGCGTATTGACTTAACTCGAGCGACGAAGAAATCAAGTTGAGTGGGCAGAGGGGCGAAGAAACCGCACTGAGCGGAAGGCGGAAGGCGTTTACAGAGAACTGAGCGTATTGACTTGAGTGGGGACAGAGGAGCCAAAATTTAAAAAAATAATAAAAAAAATATCTCTTGCGTAGATTCCATGAAATTTCCATCGTCCGTCAAAAGCCGTGTGTTGGAGAGAGAAAAGAGGTGTCATATAAAAGTCTGCCAGGAAAACGAAAGATGCAGAGATTGATTTGGAAAATTGAAAGACTATCAACTTAACTTGTGTGGGGCGGAGGAGCAAAGAAACCGGGGGAATTCTTTGATACAGTTGAGTGGGCAGAGGAGCGAAGAAGCCGGGGGAATTCTTTGATACAGTAAAAATCGTAGTAGTCAGAATTTTGAGAAAACAAACAAAGTCTTAACTTTTCTTCACTTGAATATTATAAAAATTGTTTTCTTATATTATAAAAATTGTTGTTTGTAATTTTGAAAATAACCATTGTATGGAATTTTTAAAACTTTATTTTATAATGGACACTCTACTCATCATTAATTACTAATTTTATCATTTGTTGTATAGCTCACTCAAAACTTTAAACATTTCAAAATTTTCATATATAATTTATTTATAAAATTACAACCAACATTATAAAGAAAGAAAGCGTAAAAATCTACATCATTTAATTATAAAAATTATAAAACAACATTATAAGGAAAGGAAGCGTAAAAATCTACATCATTTAATTATAAAAATTATAAAATAAAATAATTCATGTGGAATTTTTAAAATTTAAAACATAATGTTAAGTAGAGTAATGATTTAATAAGTTTTTAATAAAATTAAATTAATTTTTAAATTAAAAGATTTATAATTTTAAAATAGGAATAAAGTGATGAGATTTTTTTTAAATAATTATTTTTAATAAAAAAATTATAATTTTATTGAAATTTATTATTATTATTTTTATTGTATTTAATTTTCATATTTTTTCCAATTTAAACAAATGTCAATTAGTTATATTATTACTATGCTTTTATATAAATATTTTTCAATATAAAAGTATCTGAACTTGATTTACTTAAAAAAACATATTAGTTTTATCTACTTAGATTGGGTATAACTGAGCCTTGATCATGTCCTTTAGTGATCATCATATTTGATTGGGTATAACTTTAGTGATCATCATATTCGATTGAGTATAACTGAGCCTTGATCATGTCCTTGAGCACATCCCAATTAGTCTTTGGTGGATCATTTTCCAATGATATCCCTATTGCATCACTCTCCCACCATGCCAAAACATGGCCTTCAAGCTTCAATCGAGCGAATGCAATTTTTTGTTTTCCAGTTACTTCATGTACAATGAAGTATACCTCCATCTATTGTATCCATTGCTTCAATTTGATGGCATCAACTTCCTTGAAATATGGCTTGATGTCCACCTTGGCCTCCACAAAAAAATGTACATGTGAGATATTATAACTGCATTCTCCCATCTCTAACTTAACCTTTCACTTTGTCTCTTGCTTCTTTTCTTATTTCTTGGTGTCTTCATGACTAGCCTCTATTGATGGTGTTTTCGGACATTTCATCACCAATAGTTGTGACATCATTGATGTCAACATAGCCATGTTCAGTTTAAGTCAGTCCAAACTGATCCTGGGATCTTCCTCTTTATCTCCTCCTTGATGTTCTCCAACCATTCGTGGTTCCCTACTTCACTCTAACCATGGAAATAACTCTTTTCCATTTCTTCTTTAGTGATTACAGATACTTACCATATAGGTCTCACTAGGTGTACTCAAACTTAGGCTCTGATACCATTTGATCTGTAAATGGTAGGCTTATAACCTATCCATTTCATCAACAAGGATGTCACTGTAGTTTAAAATTCTTACGGTATTTGTTCCCCAATAGAACAAATGAAAGTTCCTTGTACTTTTTTCACAGGCGTTGCAAGATATGAGTGTTTACAAATGGCATCAAGGCCAATGCCTGATTTCAGAATTATTTCACTTCAATCCTGAGATGAAATCCATTGTGCAGAAAGAACACTCTGCCATCACTATATTATAACTTGCACATGCTACAATTTAAACAAAGGCATGGTATCAAGTTTGGAGCATGAACAATGCACCACTAGGTTACAAGGGTAATTTGTGTTTTCTTCAAGCAAATCCCCACTCATGCATCACTCACTCCACTCTAGAAAGGATGGATTCCCGCTCAACCCAAGGCTATAGAATAATTCCCAATGCAACAGTTAGTGAAGAGGATTCTATGACCTCAGGTAAGATTAGTATCTTGTTTGTGATAGAGAGAGCTTGCTTGGAGAGGGAACACATGCTAAGTAAACAACAACACACAGTATGGGATGGGATTTAAAAACACCAGTCAATGAGGAGAGCATCCAACCAAATAGTGAGAACATCTAGTTAAACAATTAAAAACTCTGAATTCAAAGGAAATGACCCAACAAGGAAGAAATTAGCCTATTCATGATTTAGAAACTCCAATTTCTAAGGGAACAAACCAATAAGGAAGAAATCAACATGTTCTTCATGAGTTAGAAATGCCCAACTCTAACGGAATGACTCAGTAGGGAAGAAATCAACCTATTCATGAGTTTAAAAAGCCTAGAGATACCATATGGTGTGTGGGAATTTCAAAACGTGAGCTAACAAGGAACACATCAACTAGCAAAGACAAATCATCTTTGAGAGAGAGAAGGGTGTCTTACAAGAGAGAAAAGTCTTAACAATTACGAAAAACCTAATTTTTCAACCACCTACACTTTTGCAATAGCTTAGGAATACGAACCATCAATTTCCCATCTTTGAAATCACCTAACAATGGAGGAAAAAGAGTTGTTGGGTAGGTATCCACCATTAAACCATTAAACCATTGTGATATGAAGAAAAACCCCCCACACAGAATAAATACTTAGGAAATATCTCAATACCTACTCAACAAAGACTAACAATCTACAGAGCAACCATTAAAAGACAACCAACAACTTCAATAAACCACAAATGCGAGTTAATACAACAAAACACTCAACACACAAAAGAAAACAATGCTCATTGAGACATGATTTACCCTGGAAACCCAAATGGGAATGCGAACATTCAATTGGCTCCGACTAGGCTCTTTATTATACATTAATGGACAAGTTATAGACTCTATGTTTTAGCTCCATGCTCCTCAACAAGATTTGGGAAACATCCATCTTCTTTCTCAGCTCAAGAACTCCTTCTCCTTCTTAAACAATTAAGCTATAGGAGTTAGGTTCGATTGGAAGGATAGATGAAAGGTCAAGCATCTCCAACCCTTCAACTTTCCCCAAGCTCATTTCTCCTCACTTTTTTTTTTCCTTTTACACAATGGGGAAGAGGTCTCATGAAAATTGTTATTTTTTTAATACATCATGTTTTCTCTCTTTTACAAGAATCCTTTACTTTAGCTTTACATATTGTTTATGCCTTGTGTATTTAATTGAATACAGGTGTGGACACCGATAATGATGGCATGGGGCCTTCACACCAATAAGTCGACCTCCATCATCCATAGCCTCGAAACTTGCCATTGTTGATTATTCAAAAGCCTATGGTGTAGCCAATTATTCTTATTCATATCCAATTCGGATCAATGTAAGATCTTTTAATTTCATTATATTTAATGCTTTTATAGAACATTGTTTAAAATATGTGAAAATAAAAGATTAAATTTAATAATATTAATAATAAAAGCTATCATTTTATTATAAAGTTATAATTATATTTATATTCTATATATTATTTAGTTGAAGATAGTGATAATTACTCTTGAGATTAATTTTAGTTTATAGAATTTAAAAAAAAAAAATTAATTGATTTTTTTCATCATTAAAATATAAAATAAAATATTTCAAAATAATAAATTTAATATTTAAGATAATAAATTGCACGATAAAAAAAAATCTAAAAAATTGTTGGTAAATCACTTGAAATCATAGTTTTTAATTATTAAGTTTCTTTTAATTTAAAATAATAAAGTACAAGTCATTAATTAAAAATCCTCCACTAACCTTCCCTGAAGTATTTTATTAGAATGACAATCGAATTCTTAATTAAAAAAATGATGAAATGTTATAAATATCTCAACAACCTTGACAACGATATAAAGTGTATGACAATTGGATTATTAATAGGAAAATGGAAATGTTATAAATATTTGATCAACCTTTAAAACTATATAACAGCGTAACTTTAAAACATATATAAATATATTTTTATATTTTTATCACTTATAATTATATTATCATAAAATTCGTTCCCGAAACATAGAGCGCATAGCAAATTGTCTAATGTTTGAAGCTTTCGGACATATGTTTAGAAATAGTAAGAGAATATATAGGAAAATGGGTCGAAATGAATTTTTGGAGATATTTTTTTGAAATTTAATGAGAAATTGTTAAATTTATAGATTCTAGTGATTATTTTTGTATAATTCAAATGCTTTATAAAAAAAATTTGATCATGTTGAAATTTATTTTTATATTTAGAAATAAATTTTAAATAACAAAAAATAATGATTTTATACAAATTTATATAGTCAAATTCCAAAGAAAAAAATTATTTCGTAAAACAGTTAAACAACATCAAATACAAATTGCCATTTTGTCAAATTCCATCGTCCGTCAAACTGCGCTGGAAAGAGAAAATAGGTGTCATGTAAAAAGGAAAAACAGTATAGATTTGGGAAATCGGAAGGCAATTCCAAAGTTTTGTCAAATTCCATCGTCCGTCAAACTGAGCTGGAAAGATAAAATGGGTGTCATGTCAAAAGGAAAGACGGTATAGATTTGGGAAATCGGAAGGCAATTCCAGAGAGCGTATTGACTTAACTCGAAGAAATCAAGTTGAATGGGCAGAGGGGCGAAGAAACCGCACGTATTGACTTGACTTGAATGGGGAAGATGAGAAACCGGAACGAACTGAGCGGAAGGCGGAAGGCGTTTACAGAGAACTGAGCGTATTGACTTGAGTGGGGACAGAGGAGCCAAAATTTAAGAAAATAATAAAAAAAATATCTCTTGCGTAGATTCCATGAAATTTCCATTGTCCGTCAAAAGCCGTGTGTTGGAGAGAGAAAAGAGGTGTCATATAAAAGTCTGCCAGGAAAACGAAAGATGCAGAGATTGATTTGGAAAATTGAAAAGACTATCAACTTAACTTGTGTGGGGCGGAGGAGCAAAGAAACCGGGGGAATTCTTTGATACAGTTGAGTGGGGCAGAGGAGCGAAGAAGCCGGGGAAATTCTTTGACACCGTAAAAATCGTAGTAGTCAGAATTTTGAGAAAACAAACAAAGAAAGTCTCATCTTTATGGGCCAGGCGATCTAAACAAAAATTAAAAATAAAAATTAAAAATTGTTGTTTGTAATTTTGAAAATAAACATTGTATGAAAATTTTAAAACTTTTTATTTTATAATAGACACTCTACTCATTATTAATTACTAATTTTATCATTTGTTTCATAGGATGGATAAAGTATCCATTCACAACTTTAAACATTTCAAAAATTTCATATATAATTTATTTACAAAATTACAACCAACATTATAAGGAAATGTAAAAATCTACATCATTTAATTATAAAAATTATAAAATAAAATAATTCATGTGTAATTTTTAAAATTTAAAATATAATGTTAGGTAGAGTAATGATTTAATAAGTTTTTAATAAAATTAAATTAATTTTTAAATTAAAATATTTATAATTTTAAAATAGGAATAAAGTAATAAGATTTTTTTTTAAATAATTATTTTTAATAAAAAGTTTATAATTTTATTGAAATTTATTATTATTATTATTATAGTATTTAATTTTTATATATCAATAAACCCAATAAACCCACTCATAAATATTAATTAATTATATTATTACTATACTGTTATATAAATATTTAAATAAATATTTTTCAATGTAAAAGTATATGAACTTGATTTACTAAAAAACATATTAGTTTTATATACTTAATTATTATAATATATAAATATTTAAATGATTTGAGAATGTAAATTTTCATAATTCATTATTATAATAATAATAATTTTTGAAATATAATCTATATTAATGAATTAAAAATTTCAATTCATCAATACATATTATACTCTAAAAACCATTACTAATATTTAAATTCATCACTACATATTATACTCTAAAAAACATTACTAATATTTAAATGATTAATTGTTACAATATTTTATATATTGTTTTTATGTTCTTATGCCATGTTAAAATTTTAATGGGAAACCAATTCATCAAAACATATTATATATTCAAATGATATTAATTGTTACAAGATATTGTTTTTAGTTAATGATAAAGTTTTAATACATATTATAATGTGAAATATATTAATATATTTAATATATTATTACTATTAAGTATATTGTTTTTAGTTAATAATAAGGTGATGGTGATGGTGATGAACGTTCACTAAGATCGAATTGGTCTATCAAATCTTAATAGGGTAAGTGATTACTTGTGATTCTTTAGAATTTTGTTTCTGTGCTTGAAAAACATTAAGAGAAGCTTTCCAAGATCACCATACTTTTGTTGAGTTAAGAGGTTAGGAAGGTTGGTAGGTAGTGTGACAAACATGAGATCTAATATGGGTATAGGTTAGACAATCTAAGAGAAAGTGCTTGCCATCTTCAACCTTCTTAGTGTCACAAAAGTGACACACTCTTTCATCCCATGACGTTTTAGGAATTGACCAACGTCTAGTTTCACTATGGAGCTTGTGAGAATTTGTTCTTATCTTAGCAATGCTTATTTTTTTCTTTACACTTGGAAAAACAAATAGATAATTTTGATCTTCTAGATTAGGGTTGATTACATCCTTATAATACCTTAATTTTATTTTTTCCTCTAACTCTTTATCACACCACATTTTCTACTTAAATTTTGATTTGACATTTTTTTAATAGTATCTTTATTCTGCAAAATATTGTCTTCCATGATTCCCCGATAGTTTAGCCAAGACCGGGCATCTTTATGCCATCCTCGCTTGAGTCGATGGTGGTTATGACTCGATTTTGAAGCAATTTTAGGAATCCTCTTGTCTTCCATTTTGTTTAACTTGTTCTGATACATTAGGTATATAGTCATAGCCATGCTCTCAATAGGGGAGAGGCTTGTTTCTAAGAGGAGGATGGGATATGGTGTATTTCCTTTAATTTTGAGATTATAGGGTTATAAAAATCTTTTGTATTTGCTCTATCTTTCTCTAGGATTCACGAGAGATACCACAACCCCAGACTTCACATCCATAAAGAATAACAGGTGTAATGGTGATCTTGGAAAGCTTCTCTTAATGTTTTTCAAGCACAATAAAGAGAAGTTTAAAGAGAAGTTTTTTCTTATCCCAACTCCAAAGATCAGTTGATTTACAATTGTTTTCAAGCCCATAATAACCTTTCTATCCCCCAATAATTTTTTTCTCAAAGTTATAATTTCAATTGAGCTTGTGGTGAATATCAATTCCAAGATATTTGTATAAAGTCACTTCCTCCAAGTTGTTTTTGGCATATACGAAGGTATCATAAGTGATCTTATTGGATTTAATAATCATGACCTTAGTCTTATCAGTATTAACAATCATACCCATATTGGAGCAAAAATCCTTGAGGATTCTTAGTTGGTTTTCAAGATCATGGGGACTCCTTTCCATAAGAACCATATCATTGACATAAAGAAGAAGATTGACGACTATACCAATGAGAGTAGGGCCGACACAAACTGTCTTTCCAAGCAATCTTCTAACTTGTCAATGTATATGCCAAAAATGGTAGGGGACAAGGGACAACCTTGTTTGACTCCAATATTGCAGTTAATTTCTTTTGACGAGCCCTTAGTGTTTTTAAACTTAGCAATAACGTTCTCATACATCCATATTGTAGCAACCCTCAACTTGAGAGACACTTTTATCTCTTCCAACCTATTTCAAAGGTTTTTCCTAGGAACCATGTCAAAAGCATTTCTAAATTAAAAAAAAAAAAATAACAACAAAAAAAAAGATTAGTTTTAGTATTGCAGAACTCCTCTGCAATTATCCTAAAGGTAAAAAGATGGTCCACAGTTGAATGATATCTCCTAAACCCTCCCTAGCCTTTAGCTCTTTTACCATGACTTTCTAGCCAAAGGCTAATCTTCTTTTCCAAAATAATTCCATAAAGCTTGGCTAAAATTGGGTTAATAATAATGGTCCTATAATTAGAGGGAATGATTCTATCCCCATTTTAAAAAATAGGAACAATGAGGCTTTTCATCCAGGGTTAGGGAAGCCATGTTTGACTACTAAATTGAAGATCTTGTGTATGTGAGGGATAAGGATAGAACCTCCAATTTTAAAAATTTCAGCTTGGTAGCCTTCAATGTTCTTAGCTTTCCCATTTGCAAGCCGCTTAACCCTGAACTCTATGTCATCTAAAGAAAAACTTCTTTCTTTGTACGGACAATAGGAATGGTGTCCATGGAATTAGGGAACTTGTAAAGGCTTTTAAGGTAGGAATTCCATTCTCTTAAGGGAATCCTATTATTTTCTTTAGTATTGCGGTTAAGAATTTGGCTCCAAAACTTCTTAGGATCCAGCTTATATAGTTTTAAAAGTTTCTCTTTCCTTTTATTAATATAGTACATTTTTTTTCCTTTTAATTAGAGCTTTGTACGTATTAATCTTATCAAGTTTTAAAGACTCATTAGAAGCATCCCTAATGGATTTCATAGCAATTTTACATTCTTTATCATACCAAGGGTTGGTTGCTCTATTATTCTTTTTTATACACACCTCCAAAGAGAACTTGTTAATATAAATGGAAAGGGTAGTTGTAAAATTATGACAGAGTTCTTCAATGTTGTCCTTATAAGTTAGGAGATTTAATTTACTATTTAAATCCTTTAAGAAAATGTCAACTTTACTTTTGTCAAAGAGCAAATTCCTTTGATTATCAAAATTCTCTTCAATGACGCTCTTGTGCATGGAAACATTTAGAGTTAGGGTTAAAGGTTTATGATTAGAGTCATACTCATGGTCATTTAAAAGGTCAAAAGTTGTTATTTGGTTGGAAACAGGGATATCAGGTATCACATAATCTACCACACTACTACGTAGCCCATGAATACAAGTCATCTGGTTGGAGTTTGGTCACTTCATTACTCCATTGAAAATTATTAGGTCTTGAAAGCTGCAGAGCTTGACCAACTTAGTACCAAACAAATTTTCAATAAGGTCTTTAGAGTTTCTTTTGTAGATATTAGATAAAACAAGGTCTTCATCTAGCCATAAAGGATTATGGTTGGAATGAGTACTTAAAAGAGTAGCTTGTTTAGTTGCATTCCTAGCATTAAAGTCTCCTAACAGGAGGATATTACGTTCATTTTTCAAAGTATAAATATCTTGTTCTAAATTATTATAGGAACAATTGTTATTTATATTGTTTTTCTTATAAAAAGTAGAATTAATAGGTGCAAAATAGAGAATTTCTATATACATCTTCTAAGCATTGGTCTCTGGAATTTCTATCCAAATATATTGATTGAGAGGGTTAATCTTATGAAGTTGAATGTGAGGATAAATTATTTTTCTAATATAACAAGCTATGCCTCCTATCCCTCTATGGTGGGATGTTTTGCTCCACGCCGGCCACAAGACAAATCCTTCTATGTTATGAAAAATAAAGAAATATAATAAAGAAATATGATGAATTGAAATAAAGAAATATGATGAATTGAATTTGAAAAGCAAAATAAAATATTACATTCCTGGACGTTACATTATAAATCATGATTTTCTCATGGCTAATGGCAATGAATGGTTAAGTTTGTAAGGAAGTGATTTGAAACCATGGAAGTCTACCTGCATTTTCTGTTATTATGCTTCGTTCTGACTATATTAACCCGCTTTGTGATGAGCGGTTCGCAAGAAGGACTTATTTTGCAGGCATTGAAGCGCGGTTTCGACGATCCGTTTGGCGCGTTCAGAAACTGGAATGGGAATGATAATTCTCCTTGTAATTGGACGGGAATTACCTGCGATGCCGACAAAAAATTCGTGGAAGGAGTCGATCTTTCGAACACGAAGATAATAGGATCGTTCCCCACCGTCGTTTGCGGAATCGATCGTCTCAACAACCTCTCCTTGGCCAATAATTACATCAACGGTTCGATTCCTGTGGACCTGGGAAGATGCAGTAAGCTGGAATATTTGGATTTATCACAGAATCTCATAGTCGGCCAACTCCCGGACTTCATCTCCAAGCTCCCGAGGCTCAAGCATCTGGATCTCTCCGGAAATAACTTCAGCGGTTCGATTCCCGCCGCGTTCGGGCAGCTGCGGGAGTTGCAAGTCTTAAATCTCTTCTCCAATCTTCTCAGCACTATGATTCCGCCCTTTCTGGGCAACCTTCAGAATCTTTTACAGTTTAATTTGGCCAACAATCCTCTCACCGGAACTCTACCGCCCGAGCTTGGAAATCTGACGAAGCTGCAAAATCTATGGCTGGCGGGCTGCAACCTCGTCGGAGAAATTCCGGAGACTTTAGGCAACCTTGCGGAGCTAACAAACTTGGATTTGTCGAGCAACCGGTTCTCTGGTTCGATTCCTGAGAGCATCACGAAGCTGGAAAATGTTGTACATATCGAGCTTTACCGGAACCTTTTGTCGGGTCCCATTCCGGTGGCAATGGGCAACCTAAAATCTTTAAAGATTTTCGATGCTTCCATGAATATGCTCAACGGTTCGATTCCCTCTGGGCTGGGAAGCCTGAATCTGGAATCCTTGAATCTTTATCGAAACAATCTAGTTGGCCAAATACCTCCAGGCTTGGGTTCCTTGACGAGCCTCACGGTGTTAAGTCTCTCCTCCAATAGATTAACCGGTACTTTACCGGCGAACCTGGGCAGAAATTCGGAACTTCAATTTCTGGCTATTCAAGACAACCAGCTGTCAGGAAGCCTTCCTCCGGATCTCTGCAATAACAAAAAGCTCAAACTTCTCCGTATTTTCAACAACGACTTCACCGGTAAATTAGCTGAAACCCTGGGGACCTGCACGAGTTTAGAGATAGTTATGCTAGGAGGTAATAAACTTACGGGAAGCCTGCCCACAAAAATCGGCAAGCTGCAGAACCTCCGCAAGATAACCGCCAGCAATAATTTACTCTCAGGTGCTTTGCCCCCGAGCTTGGGAAGCTGCGACAGCTAGAAACGCTGGACCTTAGCAATAACCAGTTAAGTGGAGAGCTTCTTGCTGAAATCGGTTCGTGCAAGCAGCTTGGAGAGATTAATCTTTCAAAAAATCAGTTTTCCGGTTCAATACCTGCGAATCTCGGTACTTTGCCGGTGCTTAATTATTTAGACCTCTCGGACAATCTTCTCACCGGATCGATTCCTTCCGAGCTCGGGAATCTTAGGCTGAATATCTTTAATGTCTCGGACAACCGTTTGTCCGGTGCAGTTCCTTTGGCGTTTGCGAGTCAAGCGTATGAAAAGTGCTTTTTAGGAAATCCTGAGTTGTGTAGCACGAAGCCTTGTTCCGAAGAGCGCAGTGAAAAAGCTAAGCGCCGGAAAAGGTGGTGGCTGCTTCGTTGTTTGTTTGCGTTGCCTCTCATTATTCTCGTCCTTGGACTCGCGTGGTTTTACAGAAGGTACAGAAGCTCTGCAAATGCAGAGAGGAAAAAGTTTATCATGTCCAAGGACAAATCTTCGTGGACGATGACTTCATTTCACACGCTGGGGTTCAGTGAATATGAGATTCTGGATTGCTTGGATGAAGAAAATGTCATTGGAGGCGGTCGAGCCGGTAAGGTTTA